>JACEEZ010010677.1:125000-130000 GCA_016584305.1 Chionoecetes opilio | reverse complement strand
CACACACACAGACACTCACCCCCTCTCACACACACACACACACACACATACATACACACAGACACTCACCTCCCCCCACACACACAGTCCCTAACCCACCCCACACACAGAGTCCCCCCCAAAGAAACACAGTCCCCCCCACACACACACTCCCTTCCTCACCCCCCCCACACATAAACAGGAGGGGAGGTGAAGGGGAATATTAACATGGAAAACAGGAAAACATTATCATCACCAGAGGCAGTATTTGCACCATTACAATAACAACGCTGTGGAATGGTTTATTATTGTAGGTGTCATTATGTGTCATTATGTGTCATTAATAAGGACGCGGCCATCACGATAATGAGGTGTATTAATGACGACAAACACCCGGCCTTTGTGCGAACCTCCGCTCACCCCTCTGGCGGGTTTGGCAATGATGGCAATGATGGTAATGATGGTAATAATGATAATGACGATGGATAACATATACTACTACTACTAATAATAATAACAATAATAATGATAATAATAATAACGACAATGCTACTACTACTATTACTACTACTACTATTACTACTACTATTACTACTACTAGTACTACTACCACTACTATTACTACTACTACTACTACTACTACTACTACTATTACTACTACTACTACTACTACTACTACTACTACTACTACTACGATTACTACTAGTCTACTACGATTACTACTAGTCTACTACTACTACTACTACTCCTACTACTACTATTACTATTACTACTACTACTAATAATAATAATAATAATAATAATAATAATAATACTACGATTACTACTAGTCTACTACTACTACTACTTCTAATAATAATTAAAAAAATAATAATGAAAATAACAAAATAATCATATTAATAATGACAATAATAGTAAAAAAATATATAATAACAGAGAGAGAGAGAGAGAGAGAGAGAGAGAGAGAGAGAGAGAGAGAGAGAGAGAGAGAGAGAGAGAGAGAGAGAGAGAGAGAGAGAGAGAGAGAAAGAGAGAGAGAGAGAGAATAATAATAACAACAAAAATAAGCCAACAAGAAAACGGGCAATAACATGAAACAGATTAATTCGTTAAAACTAATCACCACCACCACCACCACCACCACCACCTGTATAGTATGTGTATGTATTATGTATACCTAAATAACTCTAGGCTATACAGTAATATGTACTCAATCATTTAGGTTCCCCGTAATACATAAGCGTCACTGCATAATACATAATACAACATTCTAATGTGATACACTAAGAAATACTTCGATGCCTTTTATGTATTAAGAATGAATCAATTTATAAATGAAAGCGATCAGTTTTTTGTGAATGGATGATGATATGGTATTAGTGGTATGAGTGAATGTATGTTGTTGAATAGCGTAAAGAGAGAGAGAGAGAGAGAGAGAGAGAGAGAGAGAGAGAGAGAGAGAGAGAGAGAGAGAGAGAGAGAGAGAGAGAGAAGAGAGAGAGAGAGAGAGAGAGATAAATAATAAATATAAAACAAAATTACGAGCAAGAGAGAGAGAGAGAGAGAGAGAGAGAGAGAGAGAGAGAGAGAGAGAGAGAGAGAGAGAGAGAGAGAGAGAGAGAGAAGAGAGAGAGATAAAGAAATAAATACACGCATAAAAAATACAAAAGAGCAGAGTAGCATTTCAGTCACGGATAAAAATAATGAATAAAAGATTAATAGCCCGGAAGCCAAAAAAAAAAAAAATTGAATGCATTGAAATTACAAAAGAAATAAAATATGATACAACAACAAAAATCATTCATGAAAACACTTAATATTTTTACTGAACATCAAAAAAATCCTAATTCAAACACATATAAAAACGGAAATAAACCCTACACGATGACTAAAAATTTATGATCTGGATTTACATGTCTCGTCCCCGCGTTCGAGCCCCGTTCATGGCTACTTGAGGTCATTAGGTGGTGAAGTGACAATGGTAGTAAGCAGTAATCTTGTAATCTTGTATAAAATCAATGTCTTTCCTACCATCATCAATACAGTCATAATTCAAACACATCATAATTATAAAAACAAAAATAAACACTCCCTTCACGGCTTCTGGAGGGCAATATAGCGTGGTGTCAATGTTAATAATCTATAAACTTGCTGCCGGTACGTGAAAAGTGTCTAAATGGCATCCAAGTATCTATTATTTAAGCAGTAAATGAAACATGAAGCGTAGAAACCGTAGACTTTCACACACATCCACCACCACCACCACCACCACCTTCTCCCTTTCATTCACCCAAATGATCCGTATTGCCTCCTACATCGCCTCTTGTTTCATTATACTATTAACTTATATCTTTGCTACTATTTAGATTACTATTTTAAACTATTATTCACTTCTATTTTTATATATTTTCGTTAGGACAAATATAACTAGTTAGGACTTTAATATAAATACTGATTTTGATCCTTTTTAATCCTATATAATCCTTCTTTTACTACTACTACTACTACTACTACCACCACCACCACAACTACTACTACTACTACTACTACTACTACCACCACCACCACAACCACCACTACTACTACTACTACTACTACTACTACCACCACTACTACTACCACTACTACTACCACCACTACTACCACTGCTTATTATATATTCACAACGTGGCGAGGAACTAAGCAAACTTTTGACTCATACATTTTTTCAACCCTTCCATTACTGCAGTAAGAGGAAGCTTTTTTTTTTTGGCTTGCATATAATAGTAGTGTCCTTGCAGTCGCGCACACACACACACATACACACACACACACACACACACACACACACACCACACACACACACACACACACACACACACACACACGTTCCTATGTAAATTTCACTTACACTGTTTGTCCAAATGCTTCATGATTATACTAACTCTTTTCTATGACTTTCTTTTCTTCAAATATTCGTTTCTTTATCGTGATGAATTTTTTATATAATGTTCACGTGAGGATTCCGCAACGTAATAAAGGAGAAGAAAAGATGAAGAAAAGAAGGAAAAGTCATGAATGGAGAAGAAAGAACATGACTGGACATGCAATACACCCACACACACACACATACACACACACAGACACACACACAGACACACACACACACACACACACACACACACACACGCACACACACACACACACATGGCTTCAGTCAACACTAAGTACCAAGAAAGCAAAATAAAATGTAGAGACGGAGACGGGAACATAACAGTGTAGCTCAGGCTCTGTAAAAAACAACTAGATGAACACACACACACCCACACACACACACACACACACACACACACACACACACACACCACACACACACACACACGCACACACAGGGAAATGAATAACAAGTGTATCCTGCCCCACAAGAACGCTTTTTGAATAATTAATAATAACCTACCTGCCATGAAAGACTAATTACTTACAGGAAGCCCCAGGGTAAATAATACTAATGATGATAATAATGAAAGTAATGACTAATGATAATAATGATGATGATGATGATGATGATGAAGAAAAAAGGGGGAAAAAAGAGGAAGACCCACGGAAAATAATAATGATGATGATAATATTAAAGCAATGATGATGATATGATGATTCTAAAGAAGACCGAGGAAGAATAAGAAGAGGATGAAAGGAAAAAGGAAACAAAGGCAGAACAATAACTATAATAATAAGTCCAAGGAGACGACGGACAACAACACAAATAAACAGAATAATAATAAAAAACATAAAACAAAAACAGGATAAAGGAAGCAAAGGAAGCCAGAAGAAGACAAAGGAAAGAGGAAACAAGAAGACAAAGAATGCAAAGGAAGCAACAAGAACACAAAGGAAGCAAGAACACAAAGGAAGCAAGAACACAAAGGATGCAAAGGAAACAAAAAGACAAAGCAAGCAGGGAAACAAGAAGAAAACAAAGGAAGCAAGAATACGACAAAGGAAGCAAAGGAAGCAAGAAGACAAAGTGTGCAAAGGAAGCAAGAAGAAAACAAAGGAAGCAAAGGAAGCAAGAAGAGAAAAGAAGCAAAGGAAGCAGCAAGACAAAATAAGCAAAAGAAAACATGAATACAAAGGAAGCAACAAGAAGACAAAGGAAGCAACATAAAGATAAAGGAAGCAAATGAAACAAGATAAAGGAAGGAAAGGAGGCAAGGAGAAAACATAGGAAGCAAAGGAAGCACAAAGACAAAGGAAGAAAAGGAAACAGGAAGACAAAGTATACAAAGGAAGCAAAAGAAGACAAAGGAGGCAGGAAAGAAAAGGCAACAAGCACTCTAACAAAAGAACATCACATTTTTCACCACATGACACAAATGTTGACAAGGGGAGATGACATGACAAGCTCGTATACAGAATGCTTGTATAGCGAATGTTACTTGTAGGATAGTAAGCTCAGAGCGTGTTGCCAAGAGGTCTAGAAAATGACACCTTACTCCTCCTCCTCCTCCTCCTCCTCCTCCTCCTCCTCCTCCTCCTCCTCCTCCTCCTCCTCCTCCTCCTCCTCCTCCTCCTCCTCCTCCTCCTCCACTTTAACTAATCTCTCAAACTTTAGTAATATCGAAATAGATGAAATAGAGTAGAGATATAACGTGTGTATAAACATATTCTTTTTTTGTGATGCGAATAGAGACTAGATAATTTAGTTGTCCATTCAATACAAGTCGCCAACTCAAGTACTAAAAAATGAAGGAAGTGGAGGAAGAACACGCAAAGGAAGAAGGAAGAAGGAGATAAAGGAGGGAGAGAGGGAGGATAGGAAGATTATAGGATATGTGCCAAAAAGAAAGCATTACCACATATTTTATGGCGCTGATAAGAGGGTTTAAGGAGAGAGAGAGAGAGAGAGAGAGAGAGAGAGAGAGAGAGAGAGAGAGAGAGAGAGAGAGAGAGAGAGAGAGAGAGAGAGAGAGAGAGAGAGAGAGAGAGAGAGAGAGAGAGAGAGAGAGAGAGAGAGAGAGAGAGAGAGAGAGAGAGAGAGAGAG
>JACEEZ010010677.1:112500-115000 GCA_016584305.1 Chionoecetes opilio | reverse complement strand
AACTTTAAATAAAATCTGAATCTTGATACCTCGATTTCCCCTTCAGTTAATCAAGAGGTTGGAGAGGGGGCGGATATCTCTCTCTCTCTCTCTCTCTCTCTCTCTCTCTCTCTCTCTCTCTCTCTCTCTCTCTCTCTCTCTCTCTCTCTCTCTCTCTCTCTCTCTCTCTCTCTCTCTGAAGACCCTGAAGTGGGACCATTAATCAAGCTCCTTTGTCACCTGTCTCACCTGCCTCCCCTTCACTACCTGTGGCCACTTACCTCACTGTGACCTTTGACCTCATTAATCAAGCCCCTTAATGACCCTAAACTGCACTTCTTACCACTTGATTTCTTTGGTGAACTTTTTAATTGGTGTTTTGTAAGTGTTTTGCGGCATCTTCTTAGGCTTCAACGTATATATAAAAAATCTTTAATTGTTATTTGCCACTAGTCACATGTCGACACGTAACTGCACTTCTTACCACTTGATTTATTTGCTGGATGTTTAATTGGTGCCTTTAAGCGTTTAAGCGTTTGCGGCATCTTAAATTGTCGACGTGTTATTTTTACGAGAGAAAAAAAAACTACAATACTTTAAAAAAAAAAAAAATATGCACTTTATCTAAACTCCATTTTTTACCACTTGATTTCTTTAGTGAACTTCTACACTTTTTAATTGCTCTTTTTTTTTTAAGTGTCTTGCAGCATCTTAATTTGTCAAGGTGTGATTTTTACGATGATCTTTGAGGATACGATGGTGGTGGACTTTACGATGATTTTGAGGATACGATGGAGGTGGAAATGACTTTAATAATCCTATGTTCTTAAGGTGCAATTTCAGATCAGTTTAAATCCAAGTTACGACTTGAGTTTCCTCGTAAATATTGTCAACTTTGCTTTAACTTTGGAGTATTGAACGGATCTATAATATTTTTTTAGATGTAGAAAAAGAGAGAGAGAGAGAGGAGAGAGAGAGAGAGAGAGGAGAGAGAGAGAGAGAGAGAGAGGAGAGAGAGAGAGAGAGGAGAGAGAGAGAGAGAGAGAGAGAGAGAGAGAGAGAGAGAGAAGAGAGAGAGAAGAAAAAAAAAAAAAAAAAACAGGAACAAAAAAAAAAAGAGGAGGCATGTAGCAAATCAGAGAGAATAAAAACGAAGAAACACTCAGAGAGAGATAAAAAGAAAAAAGAAAAAAAAGAAACACGAGAAACAGAGAACAGAAACAGAAGAGAAGAGACAGAAGAACTGAGAAAATGAGGAGAGAGAAGAAGACAAATTTGCATGGGAGACAAAGACGAAGAAGAACGAAGATACTAGAGAGAACAGCTGAGAGACGAGAGAAAAGAGAGATAGAGAAGAAAAAAAACATGCTGAACAAAAAAAAGAGTAGAGAGAAGACAGAGAAAGGACAGAGGAAACAAAACGAGGGAAAAAACAGATGAAAAAAACAGATGAAACAGAAAGAGAGAGAGAAGAGAGAGAAAGAGAGAGAGAAGAAGAAGAAACAGAACCAAACAAAAACAATCTAAAAAGACAGCAAACAGAACAGAAACAGAAAACACAAAATCCAAAAAACACAACAAAAAAAAAAAAAACACGAAAACAACAACAATAACAGAAAACAAAACAGGAAAATGATACCAAACACTACAAAACATGAAACAAAACAAAACAGCGACAGAAAACAAAAGAAATACAAAAAAAAACTAAACAGACAGACAAAACAACAGAAACAGAAAAAAAACATGAACAAAAGTAAATAATCTTGGAAACAGACAAAACAAACAAAAAAACAGACAGACAGAAAACAGAAACAGATACCAAACACACAAACACCCTTGAAACAGACAGACAAACAGACAGACAGAAAACAGAAACAGATACCAAACATACAAACACCCTTGGTAAAAAAAACAGCGAGAAACAAAACAGTAAACAAACAGCTTGAAACAAGCACATCAAACAACACGTGAAACAGAACAGATACGCAAATACAAACATTGAGACATAAAACAGACGACAAAAACAGTAAAACAAACAGGAAAAAAACATGACCTAACAGGTGAACAAACAGGTGAAACAAACAGTGAAACAAACAGTGAAACAAACAGATGAAACAAACAGTGAAACAAACAGTGAAACAAACAGTGAAACAAACAGTGAAACAAACAGTGAAACAAACAGATGAAACAAACAATGAAACAAACAGTGAAACAAACAGTGAAACAAACAGTGAAACAAACAGATAAAACAAGGAGATGTGGTGTGAAAAAATTAGAGAAAATAAGAGTGAAACAAGAAAGATGCAGAGATTAAAAGGGAATGAAACAAACATATAAACAAACAGGATGAAACAAAAGTGAAACAAACAGATGAAAAAGAAATGATGAAAACAAACAGATGAAAACAAACAGTGAAACAAACAGATGAAACAAACAGATGAAACAAACAGATGAAACAAACAGTGAAACAAACAGTGAAACAAACAGTGAAACAAACAGTGAAACAAACAGTGAAACAAAC
>JACEEZ010010677.1:97500-100000 GCA_016584305.1 Chionoecetes opilio | reverse complement strand
TTTCCCTTTTTCCTTTAAAACTATTGCTATTTTTCCTTATTTCCTTTGAAACTATTACTATTTTTTCCTTTTTTCCTTTAAAACTGACAATTTTTCCCTTTTTCCTTTAAAACTGACTATTTTTCCTTTTTTCCGTTAAACTGACTATTTTCCCTTATTTCCTTTAAAACAATCACTATTTTTCCTATTTTTCCTTTATTAACTTTCTATTATGAGTTTTCTTGTTTTCCTAATCTTTTCATTCCCCCCTTCCTTCCTTCCTTCCTCCTCTCCTTCTTAATTCACTTTCATCACGTAAATGGTTTTTATTTCATGTTATTTATACTCCTTTCCCCTCGCCTGCCGCTTCCCCTTTCCCTCTAATTCTTCTTTGCTTCAGTTATATCTTCCTCTTTCTCTTTTCCCCTCCCTCTTACTGCCTCTATCTCTTAGTCCCCTTTCACTAACGAATTCTCTATCTCTCTTTATGTCAATCTCTCTGTGTCTCTTCCTGTTTTTCTCTCTCTCTCTCTCTCTCTCTCTCTCTCTCTCTCTCTCTCTCTCTCTCTCTCTCTCTCTCTCTCTCTCTCTCTGTTTCACTGTCTCTGTCTGTCTCTGTCTCTTTCTCTCAATGTCTCTTTATGTCTCTCTCTCTATGCCTCTGTCTCTTTATGTCTCTCTCTCTATGCCTCTGTCTCTCTGTTCGTCTGTCTGTATGTCTGTCTCTCTCTCTCTCTCTCTCTCTCTCTCTCTCTCTCTCTCTCTCTCTCTCTCTCTCTCTCTTCTTACCTGCTCTGGTCTCACGCTCACCTGTGGAAGACAATAAGAACGTAAGTCACAGGTAAATGAATAGGATTTTCGGCCTTATGGTTAAAGTAAGACTGATGTATAGCATTGTATTGATCCATGAGAAGATTAGCTGACATGACTTACACAGACTTATACTTTAGGAGTGAGTGAGTGAGTGAGTGAGTGAGTGAGTGAGTGAGTGAGTGAGTGAGTGAGTGAGTGAGTGAGTGAGTGAGTGTGAGTGATTAAGTGAGTGACGTGAGTGAGTGAGTGAGTGAGTGAGTGAGTGAGTGAGTGAGTGAGAGTGATTAAGTGAGTGAGTGAGTGAGTGAGTGAGTGAGTGAGTGAGTGAGTGAGTGAGTGAGTGAGTGAGTGAGTGAGTGAGTGAGTGAGTGAGTGGGTGAGTGAGTGAGTGAGGTGAGTGAGGAGGAGTGAGGGAGGGAGGGAGGGGAGGGAGGGAGGGAGGGAGGGAGGGGGTGGGTGGGTGGGTGGGTGGGTGAGTGAGTGAGTGAGTGAGTGAGGGAGGGAGGGAGGGAGGGAGGGAGGGAGGGAGGAGGGAGGGAGGGAGGGAGGGAGGGAGGGGGGGAGGGGGGGAGGGGGGGAGTGTGATGATTAAGTGAGGGAGGGAGGGAGGGAGGGAGGGAGGGAGGGGGGGGAGGGAGGTCTGAGTGAGTGTCTGAGAAAGTGTCTGAGTAGGTCTGAGGGGTTGAGTGAGTGTCTGAGTAAGTTTGAGGAGTGTTGGAAGTGTCTGAGTGGTGTCTGAGTGAGTGAAAGTGATTGATGTTGCGAAATTGGAAATTTAAAGCACTAACAAACACACACCCCACACACAAACACACACACACACACACACACACAACCACACCACACACACACACACCCACACACACACACACACACACACAACAAAACACCCCACACACAACACACACACACACACACAACACAAAACACACACACACACACACACACAAACACACAAACCCATCCCAGAGATAAATTACAATCACTCAATCATTAAAAAGAGTGAATTGCAGTAAAAAAATAACACTATAAACAAACATCTGGTTCAAAACATCATTAACTGAGAGCAAATGTATCTACGCAAGTTCAGAGCCATTTAACTAATGACAAAAGCGGTGAAATACTACTGCTATTTCACATCATTTTTTACCTTTAAAGGAAAGCACCGGGATAGTGTTTTATTTTTATTTATTTTTTTTTTTTTTTTTTGTTTTTTTAAACCCTTCCCCCCTTTTGCCCCCCCTTCCCACACCTCAACCCACTTCCCCCTCCCCTCCCCTCTCATTGTTTATACCTGTACCTCCCCTCCACCCCTCCACCTTCCTCTCCTCCTCCCCTCCCTCTCCCCTCACCTCCCCTCTCCTACCCCTCCCTCTCCTCCTCCCTTCCCTCTCCTACCCCTCTCTCTCCTCCTCCCCCTCCCCTCACTTCCCCTCTATTTGACAGGTGAATGTTAATGTATAATGAGATGTATTATTATTTATTCATTCATTTAATGTTATGGGTTATTAAAACAAAAGTGGATTAGCTTTGTTTTTCAGTGTCTGTCTGTCTGTCTGTCTGTCTGCTGTCTGTCTGTCTGTTGTGTGGTGTGTGTGTGTGTGTGTGTGTGTGTGTGTGTGTGTGTGTGTGTGTGTGTGTGTGTGTGTGTGTGTGTGGTGTGTGTGTGTGTGTGTGTGTGTTGTGTGTGTGTGTGTGTGTGTGTGTG
>JACEEZ010010677.1:87500-92500 GCA_016584305.1 Chionoecetes opilio | reverse complement strand
CCCTCGAAATGGCTGAAAGAGAAAAAAGAAAGGAAGAGAAAAATATGAGCGGAGATAAGGAAAAGAAAAAAATAAGAAAATAAAAACTTGAACTAAAAGTCACTGAAGTTGTGCGAAAGAAGAAAAGGAGAGNCTCTAAGGGGTTTGCAAAGTTTATGCTACAAAATACGAGGAAGAGAGGATTACATAGGATTACATAGGAATAACAGACACCAGGAGACCTATTGGTCCATAGCGAGGGTATCTGCTGAACTACATACTACTAACTATCAACTACTTGTAAGAAAACAGTTGGAAAATGATAAGATAAGATAAGATTTTCATCCTATATAGACACTTTGCAAGTACCAACTACAAGGTTATTGACTATACAAAGCGCCGCCACGTCAGCACGAACTAGGCGGACTCGAACCGCTGACCGAATGCGCAGGGACTCTGCACATTGCAAGCTCACGTCTCTACCAACCTTGTCACCCTGACGGGCTGGAAAAGGATACCATGTCCCTAAAGAGAATAGGAACATGGAAGTTTCATAGTGCAGAATGATAGGATATGAAAAATACTAACTACAACTACCACTACCACTACGAGGAGGAAGAAGAGAAGGAAGAAGAAGAGGAGGAGGTAGAAGAAGAGCTAAATATAATATCTTACCATTCTCCCTCTTCCTTCTTTATTAGAGGGTTACAATTCCCATTTATTCTTCTTTCTCGCAAGGCCTTGGTTTTTTTTCACACTTCCCAGGAAAAAAATATTTGTAGACGAGTAACTTTATTTTTATTTCTAATTTATTATTTTTTTCTAACCATTCAAAAACGAAAATGTAATTAATATATATAAATTTCTTATCCACAAAAAGGTTAAGGTTTATATTTATATATTTATTTCTCCATAGGTCTAAATTTACACAAAGCCTACAAAAACAACGCTAAATTATATATAAAATAAATTTAAAAAGTCATGTAAATTTTGATCCGTAATTAAAAAGTATTCAAAAGAACAGAAGAATATTTTGTTGTTTGTGTTTTGGAAATTCCTTTTTTTTCTTTCACTTTACAAGGCTAACTTAAATATTTAACTCTCTCTCGCTCTCTCTCTCTCTCTCTCTCTCTCTCTCTCTCTCTCTCTCTCTCTCTCTCTCCCCCCCACTGACGTCATCAGGCCCCGGCGGCCTGCAGCCTACGGAACGCCCCGTGGCCGTGGCCGTGTCCGTGGCCGTGGTTAGGGCAGCGGCTTGAGGTAGGTGTCATCTTCCACGATGACATCATCATAGATGACGTCATCAGTTTCGGCGATGACATCATCAGTAGCGGTACTATGGAGGGGCCAGGGGTAGACATCATAGGTGTTATCCTCGCTCGTGTCCGCGGCGGCCCAGGCATCAACATGCGCGTCATATGTCCCCTGCGGCCTGAAGCCTGCAGAGCCCACCAGCCGCGGGGGGGTTGGCGCAGGGGCGTGGGGGCGCCGCGGCATCATTTCCACGTCTTCGTGGGGTGGTGCGGGCAGGTTGTGGTGTCGGGGGGTAAGTGATGCAGCCGGTGTGTTGTGGCTCTGGCCTTGTGTGTCCGGGGCGGCGACTGTGAACAAAGATTACTGTGTTATTCATACTGTCCTAGTACTGTATTGAGAGAGAGAGAGAGAGAGAGAGAGAGAGAGATGGAGAGAAGAGAGAGAGAGAAGAGAGAGAGAGGAGAGAGAGAGAGAGAGAGAGAGAGAGATGAAACCATTCCCACCCCATCCTTCCCCATACTCTCCCATCAGCCATTATTGTCGCTGTCTCCTCCCTCCCTTCCCTGTTCTCTCTCTCTCTCTCTCTCTCTCTCTCTCTCTCTCTCTCTCTCTCTCTCTCTCTCTCTCTCTCTCTCTCTCTCTCTTGCAAGTGAACACACACACACACACACACACACACACACACACACACACACACACACACACACACACACACACACACACACACACTTACGTGATGCTGTAGCTCTCGTGTGACGCCTTTTGCGCAACGCCAACACCACCACCACCACCATTAACACCAACACCAACACCACTATCGCTACTATTACTACTATCCAAGGGATGAAGGAGATGGTTGTGGTGTTGGCGGGGGGACTGGTGGTGGTGGTGGTGGTGTGGGGGGGACTGGTGGTGGTGATGAGTGGAGGATCCCTGCAGGTTCTATCAATGTTAGTCGTGGAGTCTGTCCATGGTCGGTGTTCACAGTTGGGTGGTGGAGGGGAGACACGCCATCTGGAAGGCCCGACCGCCAGTATACGATAGCGTGGGCGTGCCTGCGGGGAAGTGTGCCTCTTATCACACTGCCACCTACATACTCCAGCAAACATGGTGCACCCGATGGTTGTCCCTGCTCTGTAGTGCCCACATCCAACCCACACCCCCCACCATGCAGTGCTGGAGTCAAAGCAATGCTGCGTAGCCGGGAAGAACATCGTAGTTGTGTTCTCTGTTCCTTCCACCTCAAAGGTAACCCCTTGAAAACCTTTCTCAACATACAGGTGAGAGATTTGTGGCATGGCTTTATTTCCTTCATTATGATCATATTCCTTAAATGCTGCCTGCACGTCTGTGTTGGTGTGGCCAACAATAAGCTGTTGGTCCAGCCCTGTGGAACAGTCCTGAGGCCTGGCACTGACAGTACCCAGCCAGCACGCCACCACCGCCACGAGCACCCAGAGTCCTGACATTCTTGCTACGTCTGTAGTGTAATGGCTACTAGGTCTAAACTATAATGACATTTATCACGTATGTCGCACTCGTATATATAGGATGGTCTTATATGACGCGGCTTCCTGTCAACTATTTGTCAACTGGCAACAGAAAGTAAAGTTTCTAAAGACACAAGTTTGATCTCGCTTCGTATCTGAAATATGTATCAATATAAATATAAATATATATATATATAAATATAAATATAAATCAAAATGGCCGCCGCCCGGCTAGCAAACCCCGTATCTTTGCTTCTATCACAGCCACACTAACGCCACTGCTATCAAAGGGTTCGGTTTTGAGTCAAGCAATATAATGAAAGGTTTGTAAAGCTGATAAAGCAACAGTTTCTTTCTTACCGTAACTCTATTAGTGAACATTGGTAAAATGCTGTACATTCAAATATCATCATGTCTTTCTTATGCCTATGTCTTAATAACGGTCTTTTTTTACACAAACAATAAGTTTTTAATAACTGAGGGAGAGAGAGAGAGAGAGAGAGAGAGAGAGAGAGAGAGAGAGAGAGAGAGAGAGAGAGAGAGAGAGAGAGAGAGAGAGAGAGAGAGAGGGAGAGAGAGAGAGAGAGAGAGAGAGAGAGAGAGAGAGAGAGAGAGAGAGAGACCACCAATTACAGACTCCCCAGTGTGTGTGTGTTTGTATGTGCGTGTGTGTGTGTGTGTGTGTGTGTGTGTGTGTGTGCGTGGTGTGTGTGTGTTTGTGTGTGTGTTTGTATGTGCGTGTGTGTGTGTGTTTGTATGTGTGTGTGTGTGTGTGTGTGTTTGTATGTGCGTGTGTGTGTGTGTTTGTATGTGCGTGTGTGTGTGTGTGTGTGTATTTGTATGTGCGTGTGTGTGTGTGTGTGTTTGTATGTGCATGTGTGTGTGTGTTGTGTTTGTATGTGCGTGTGTGTGTGTGTGTGTTTGTATGTGCGTGTGTGTGGTGTGTTTGTATGTGCGTGTGTGTGTGTGTGTGTTCGTATGTGCGTGTGTGTGTGTGTGTTTGTATGTGCGTGTGGTGTGTGTTTGTATGTGTGTGTGTGTGTGTGTGTGTGTTTGTATGTGTGTGTGTGTGTGTGTTGTGTGTGTGTGTGTGTGTGTGTGTGTTTGTATATGCGTGTGTGTGTGTGTGGTGTTTGTTTGTGCGTGGTTGTGTGTGTGTTTGTATGTGCGTGTGTGTGTGTGTGTGTTTGTATATGCGTGTGTGTGTGTGCTTGTATGTGCGTGTGTGTGTTGTGTGTTTGTATGTGCGGGTGTGTGTGTGTGTGTGTGTTGTATGTGCTGTGTGTGTGTGTTTGTATGTGTGTGTGTTTGTTTGTGCGTGTGTGTGTGTTTGTATGTTGCGTGTGTTGTGTGTGTGTGTGTGTGTTTGTATGTGCGTGTGTGTGTGTGTGTTTGTATGTGCGTGTGTGTGTGTGTGTTTGTATGTGCGTGTGTGTGTGTGTGTGTGTTGTGTTTTGTTGTGTGTTGTGGTGTTGTGTGTGTTGTGTGTTTGTTATGTGCGTGTGTGTGTTGTGTGTGTGTTGTATGTGTGTGTGTGTTGTGTGTGTGGTGTGTTTGTATGTGCGTAGTGTGTGTGTGTTGTTTGTATGTGCGTTGTTTGTGTGTGTGTTGTATGTGCGTGTGTGTGTGTGTGTGTTTGTATGTGCGTGTGTGTATGTGTGTGTGTTTGTATGTGCGTGTGTGTGTGTGTGTTTGTATGTGCGTGTGTGTGTGTGTTTGTATGTGCGTATGTGTGTGTGTGTGTGTGTGTGTGTGTTTGTATGTGCGTGTGTGTGTGTGTGTTTGTATGTGCGTGTGTGTTGTGTGTTTGTATGTGCGTGTGTGTGTGTTTGTATGTGCTTGTGTGTGTGTATTTGTATGTGCGTGTGTGTGTGTGTTTGTATGTGCGTGTGTGTGTGTGTTTGTATGTGCGTGTGTGTGTGTGTGTGTGTGTTTGTATGTGCGTGTGTGTGTGTGTTTGTATGTGCGTGTGTGTGTGTGTGTGTGTGTTTGTATGTGCGGTGTGTGTGTGTTTGTATGTGCGTGTGTGTGTGGGGTTTCTATGTGCGTATGTGTGTGTGTGTGTTTGTATGTGCATGTGTGTGTGTGTGTGTGTTTGTATGTGCGTGTGTGTGTGTGTTGTATGTGCGTGTGTGTGTGTGTGTATATGCGTGTGTGTGTGTGTGTTTGTATGTGCGTGGTTGTGTGTGTGTGTTTGTATGTGCGTGTGTGTGTGTGTGTGTGTGTGTTTATACCCAGACAGAGAGCTTGCTTGGAACAACCGTAATACTAATTACG
>JACEEZ010010677.1:77500-82500 GCA_016584305.1 Chionoecetes opilio | reverse complement strand
GCACACACACACGCACACACTTCACACACACCCACACACACACCACACACACACATACACACACAGCCCACACCCACCACACACACACACACCACACACACACACACATACCACCCCACACACTACACACACACACATACACACAAACCACCCACACCCCACACACCACACATACCACACACACAATGCACAACAAAACACCATACAACACACACACACACACACATACACACCCACACACACACAACACCCACACACACACCACACACTATACCACACACACACTAATAACACACCACACATACACACCCACATGGTAACACCACGCCATGGACGGTGACCAGGAGGGTGCCGGGTTCCCAATTCAGTGGGTCGGGCGTTCGAATCCTCGTGATCCCGGGGATTTTTTTTCACTTGACAAATTCGGGGGCGGTTACTGTCCCCCTTGAGCAAGGGGAATGGGGGGTGTGTGGTGTTGGTGAGGTCCTAAGCAATTGCCCAAAGATCGGTAATAATGAGCTCCAAGTTCGCACTGAGAGGTTGAAAACGGGCGATCGCGAGCCAGCTCGCGTGGACAAGACCATGGGGGTGAATGACCACACAATACACAACACACAACGTACACACACACACACACACACACCTACCACACCACAACACACACAGACCCCACACAACCACACACAGACACATACACACACACACGACAACAACACACACACACAAGCACAGACCAGACACACACAGACAGACACACACACGTGTGTGCGTGCGGTGGCTGTGTCTGTGTTGTCTCTGTATGTGTCTTTGGTCTGTGTATGTTGTGTGTGTGTGTGTGTGTGTGTGTCTTGTGTGTTGTGTTTGTGTATGTCTGTGGTGTGTGTGTGCGTGTGTGTGTATGCGGTGTGTGTGTTATGTGTATGTGTGTGTGTGTGTGCGTCTGTGTGTGTCTGTGTGTATTTGGTTGTGTCTGTATGGTGTGTGTTGTGTTGTGTCTGTGTGGTCTACATACACACCATCTGTGTGTAACGTGGCAACGTCATTCTCCCCCAGCATTAGTTTTCAAACGTCGACACATGAAATGTTGAGGCGTTACATGTTCTAAACGCAATCCCTTAACACATGTTGCTCAGAGTTTTGAAGTGTCCCACCAGGAACAAGACGTTCTTCTAGTGGCAGAACGAAGCACCTCTGTCCTCGCCGATTTCACGCCCCGCCTCAACAAGCAGAGAGTGCGCCACGTCACTCTACAAGCGGGTCCGTGAGATTCTTTGTTCATTAACTTACTTTTGTTGATCTATAATATTTCATGTACAGAAAGGTCAGGATTCGATTGAATATCGTTGCACTCTATTGTCGACGGTGATGTTAATATTTTTGCTTTCATTTCTTCCATGGCCATATGCAACATCGTCCCTGTCGTTGTTGAGGATGTCTCTAAGATCGCGTGATGCATGACAGGGCGTGACTGAGCGTGATACCATGGCATGAACCATAAGACATCAGCCATTCCCCCTTCTCGTCTCTCCACATTTCACTGAAAACAACTTGCGAGCTGTTTAGCCAGGATGAGAGCACAGTCCAGGGGATAGTCGAGCTGGGGCGCTAAAACACAGCTCCTTCCATGATATCTTCCTAACACCCACATCTGCTTGATCAACACATGGTATACTTTGTTACAAGGTTTCATATCGCCATTCAACCAGATTCCCCACCGTATAAAATAGTACGACATGAAGGGCGGCGCTTGAAACCTTGACACTTGACAAAGAACGGATTATTATTTTTACTGATAAAAGATATAACTTAAGTGCGTGACAACTCTTCCCCTGTGCGTTGCAGCTTAATGGCTGTACTTGTGTGAGCCCTGGGGCAAGCAACGGGCTGCAGTAAATATATATAATGCTCGCACGCACTCACACTTACATCATCACGTGCATGGCTTTTCCCTGGTCTGCATCATGCCCATTGACCACCAACACATTTAGTCTTTATCTTGCTCAATCGTTTACTTGGTCATCCTATGATGTGACCGTACACAAGACTGATTTCAGAAGTCTAATTGCATGCCTCATATTTCCTGTACATTTGTGGATAGATTACAGTTATCATCCATGAGGACCGAGTACATGCAACCACAGGCCAGGAAGCCATCCTTGTCACAGTTTTTGCTTGATTAATCTAATCAAATCATTTCACAAATATTATGAATAATAAACTGGATGTCGGAGATTCCCTACCGCAACAACTGCCTACAGTAGCTAAACAATTGCCGAGCAATAACAGAGTGCGTAAGCCTGTACAGGTTGTACATGCAGCTAAACAAACCCAACAGCATGGTAGCCAACCCGCATCCTATACGCTTTAAAACACCAAACATAAACATCGCGTTGCACCTTAATCTAACGCCTGTGAAAAAGTTCGACAAGCGTAAGGTATTAGCCTGGAATTTCTATTCCGTCTTGCCACGTCACAAGCAAAAACGCAGTCACATAATGCTCAGGCATCCTCGTCCCTTGCCTGGCTTCCCTGCTTGTTCCCGTAAGGGGTAAACCATCCTCGTTAATCTACTACTCTGCACCATGTCATAGAAGTTTAGGCAAAGCTGTTGATGACCGTTGATTCCTCTATACTTGATACTACTTACTTCCTGAAACGAGGAACCAATACTGAACGAGAACCTCGCTTAAAAAAAAAAAAAACAACTGTCAATCAGTTTGGCCGTGACCCATGCGATGGGGCAACACACGCCAAACACACACCCACAACCACAACCCACACCCACACAGATCTCGGGAAAATCCGTTTCGTCTTATCTTTGACATAACAACGGTTCTCTCGTCCCTTTTTCTCTTTCTCTCTCATCTCGCGCTTTCTCTCATGTCCGTTTGGTGACTTGCCTGAAGAATGCTAGCTGGTGCTGTAACACAGTAGCTACTCTATGCTACACTGTGCTACACGGTGCTACACACTAGCTACTGTAGGGTTGCTGCTGTGTATATGGTAGCGGGGAAGGTCAGTATTTATGGTTTAAGTGGGTGATTTTTTGATGAGTATTAATACATAATAGAAGTTGATGTTTTTTTATTTATGTTGGAGTATGTGTTTTTATTATTTTCGATGTATTTATTTATTAATATTTATTTATGTATTATATATTTATGTCATATTCTACTGTAGTGGTGTGTGTGGTGTGTTGTGTGTGTGTGTGGTTGTGTGTGTGCATCATATATTTTTTTTCTAGCATTCTATTTCATCTCTATCTAGCTATCTATGATCTATCTTTTTATTTCCATTTTTATTTATCTTATTCACCTCTTTTATTATCTTAATTTTCTTTTCGTCATTAGCTAGTTATACAATACCTCTTCCTCCCTCCTCCTCCTCCTCTCCCACTACCACTACCTACTACTACATACTACTACCACTACTACTACTACTCCTACTACTACTACTCTACTATAACCAACTATACCACTACTACTACTACTACTACTACTACTACTACTACTACTGACTACTACTACTTACTACTTACTACCCTACTACTACTACCACTACTACCACTACTACTACTACTACTACTACTCCTCTCACTACCTTACTACACTACATACTACTACTTACTACTTACTACTACTCTACTCTACTTACTACTGACCACTACCACTACTACTACTCTACTTACTACCAATACCACTAGCCACTACTACTAACTAACTACTCTACTACTACTACTACTACTACCACTTACTTTTTTCCAGGTAACCTACTAACTACTACTACTACTGAAACCATAACACTACACCCTACTAATACTACCACTACTACTACTAATAACTACTCCTACTACCACCACCAATACACTAACCACTACACTACTACTACGACTACTACTTAATCCAACTACCCTACCTACTACTACCACTACTACTACTACTACTACTAATAACTACACTAACACTACCGACTACTACCACTACTACTACTACTACTACTACTACTACTAACTACTACACTACTACTACACAACTATTACTACTACTACTACTACTACTAAACATACTACTACTACGACTACTACCACTACTACCCTACTACTACTACTACTACCAATACTACTACAACTAACCACTACTACTACTTACTCCCTACTACTACTACTACTACTGCAACTACTACTACCTTACTACTACTACTACTACTCTATACCTACTAACCACTACTACTACTACTACTACTACTACAAAAACTACTACCACTACCAATACTACTACTCCTACTACTACTACTATGACTAACTCACCACTACCACTACTACTACTACTAACTACTACTACTTACTACTACTACTACTCTACTACTACTACTACTACCACTACTAACTACTACTACTACTACTACTACTAGACTACTACTGCTACTACTACTATACTACCACTACTACTACTACTACTACTACTGCTATACTACTACTAACTCCTATACTACTACTACTACTACTCACTATTACTACTACTACTACTACTCTACTACTACCACTACTACTATACTACTACTACTACTACTACTACTAACTACTAACTAAACCCTACCACTACTAACTGACTCTACTGTTCTAACCACTACCCACTACTACTATACTACGACTACTCTCTACTACTAACTACTCACTAACTACAAACTACTAATCTACCTACTACTACTACTACTACTACTACTACTCCTACTACTAATACTACTTACTACTTCTATCAAACCAAAACTACTACTACTACTATGACTACTGCTATACTACTACTAACTACTACTACCACTAACTACTACTACTATACTATTTACTACTACTACTACTATACTACTACGACTTACTACTACTACTCTACAACTCTACTACATACTACTATACTACTGACTACCAACTCCTGATACTACTGCTACTACTACTTACATACTACTACTCCTACTATTACTACCACTACTACTACTAACTATCTAGT
>JACEEZ010010677.1:62500-65000 GCA_016584305.1 Chionoecetes opilio | reverse complement strand
CGGACCGCCAACATTTTGAAACGCAATCGCAATAATTGTGACGATCACCACCTTCAAAATGGTAAGTGCCCGCGTGAGCATAAGTTCCCACCAAATATGGTGGAGACGACACTGCCAACTGCCAATGAGCCGTGTTTTTGTCGTCCAAGCACACTTGGGATTGAGAGCGTGTACGCTCACTACGCTGGCCGTGTGTGTGATTACTGATTTATCCTACATATACTGTTGTTGTGTTAGTGAAGTACTAAGATTGCACAAATTAGACAATAGACACTGGTTACTGGCAGTGGTTTGTGGTTAGTAACCACTAACCAGTGTCTATTGTGGTTAATAAACGGGTTTATTAACTTATATATAGGATAACAATAGGCTTAATAAACGGCGTTTAGTAAAATAAACGGCTATTTTTGCTTCTGTCTAATTTGTAATTTCAGTAATTTCAAATTTGTCTTATATTTTGCAGATTGTGCTGATATAATTAGCGTTTAGTAAACGCTAATTATATGAGCACACAGCACAATCAGCAAAATATAAGACAATTTTGAAATTACTGAAATTACAAATTAGACAGAAGCAAAAATAGCCGTTTATTAAGTCTATTTTTGCTTCTGAAAATTAGCAAATTTAACCAGAATGGACAAGTTTTTGCCGCCATCTCCGTCGCCTAGGAGTATGAGTATGAGTGTGGATACACTGGATACTGATAGTGTTAGAAGTGGGGATTGTGTCAGAAGTGACTTGGAGGTTCAGGATGATCTCCCCAGCACTCAGCCCTTCAGCCAGAGCACTAAGCGTGAGAGCAGGCAGGGCCAGGAAACAGGTGGAGAGAAGCTTCCAGCTAACTTGAGTCACTTGGACAAGTAAGTTATTCCTTATCTACTGAGTATTTAGTAAATTTAATTTGGTCAATTTATAGTTTCACCAAAACAACGATTTTCTGATGCGCCTTATTATATACATAAGGCGCATCAGAAAATCGTTGGTTGGGTGAAACTATAAATTATCCTTTAATTTACTAGTTAAAAGTTAAAACATAGAAAAATTGTTATTACGGCTGTATAAAAGGCGATATATATCCAATATATATTTGATTATTTGAGAACACAGTCATCACAGAGAGCGGCCTGCGCGGCGATTTATTTAGTTAACGCTCATTTTTGCAAGGTACTACTACATATATCAGAAAACGAAATATATCAATGGAAAGCTAATACAATTCTGCTTCTATTGCTATCTTCCATGTAATATGTTGTCCCATAAAGTTTTACATGACGATGCGTGTAACTCAATTTTAAGTTCATGCATATTTCTTCAGAGTCTCATAATGGCCTTTATTTAATGTGTTTTACTGTGTTTTATGTGATAATCTTATAGAACAAACATTTCCGAAGATAACAGTATATCCTTTATACATGTATAACATGATATACTGCGGGGCATAGACCACTATATACCTGGATTGCGCACGGAATATCGGCCTGTCGCGCAAGGGCCCGAAGTCGGAGGGCCGCTCGGATTCATATATATATATACGGATCATATAGACTGGTTTATCAGTATATATGATATACTGTAATCTTCGTAAATGTTTGTTCTATAATATTATCAAATAAAAAACAGTAAAACACGCTAAAGAAATACCATTACGAGACTATGAAGAAATATGCATGAACTTAATATTCACTTCAACTCTTCGCCATTTAAAACTTTGCGAGTCAACTTTTATCATGAAGGGTATCAATAGAAGCGCAATTTGATTAGCTTTTCATTGCTATATTTCGTTATCTGATAAATGAATTAGAACCATGCATAAATTAGCGTTAACTAAATAAAATCATCAATCGGGTAATTTTCCCGATTGATGAGGTTATTTATTTAGGTAACGCTAATTTATACATGGTACTAATTCATTTATCAGAAAACGAAATATATAAGTAAATAAATAACATCATCAATCGGGAAAATTACCCGAATGATGATTTTATTATTTTATTTAACGCTAATTTATGCTTGGTTCTAATTAACTTATCAGATAACGAAATACATCAATGGAAAGCTAATACAATTGCGCTTCTATTGATACCCTTCATGATAAAAGTTGACTCGCAAAGTTTTAAATGGCGAAGAGTTAAGTGAATATTAAGTTCATGCATATTTCTTCATAGTCTCGTAATGGCATTTTTTTAGCGTGTTTTACTGTTTTTTATTTGATAATATTATGGAACAAACATTTACGACGATTACAGTATACCATATATACTGATAAACCAGTCTATATGATAGTCCATAGACCACTATATATCTTTGTCGGGCGCCCCGCGGGCCCCTATGCAGCCCCGCAGTTCAAAACATTGTCGCGTGAACAGTCCAGGTATACAGTGGTCTATGTGCGGGGTCATGCCTTGAGAACTTCCCCGGGTCTTGGGTGAACGAAGAGGCCCTGGCGCTAAGATGGCGCCCAGTAGCGTTTAACATAAGGCGAATTTTGGTGAAGAAGCCG
>JACEEZ010010677.1:50000-55000 GCA_016584305.1 Chionoecetes opilio | reverse complement strand
TAATGCCAGAAATTTTAGATAATTTACTGTTTACTTCTTCTATGTGAGATTTCCATTGCAATTTATTGTCAATAATAATTCCTAATAATTTAGCTTCTTCTACTTGTTTAATTGAAGATCCATTAATTTTGATGTCAATGGGATGGGGATTTGTAGTTTGCGAGTGTGTCAACATGAAATGTGTTTTGTTTATATTTAATGATAATTTATTACTTTTTATCCAACTAGTGACATGAGTTAATTCCCTGTTCATAGTATCTTGTAACGTAGGTAAATCACGCCCCTGAAGAAAAATGTTCGTATCATCCGCAAATAATATAAATTTTAGGTTATTGGTACTTAAAGTTATATCATTTATATATATACAGGAATAATAGTGGCCCTAAAACCGATCCTTGTGGTACTCCGCATTTAATAATTTTTCGCTGTGATGTGGTGTTATTAAAAGCTGTGTATTGTTTTCTTGAATTTAAATAACTTTTAAACCAATTATATGCCGGACCCCTTATGCCACACACTTCAAGTTTATGCAGCAATATAGAATGATTAATAGTGTCAAATGCCTTAGTAAGATCACAGAAAACTGTCAGCTGAAACATTTATTATCTAGAGCATTCATTGTACATTTGTTGTGTAAGGTGATAAACTGCCAGTTCAGTAGAAAAGTTTGGTCTGAACCCAAATTGATTGTTAGTTAAAAGGGATTTATTTGTTAGATAATTCAATAATCTATGTGCTACTATTTTGTCAATAATCTTACTAATACTAGGTAGTATAGAAATCGGACGGTAATTAGAAAATAGGGACTGATCACCTTTTTTAAAAATAGGAACTACTCGGGCTATCTGTAAATGATTTGGGAAGCAACCTTGCACAAGCGACTTATTGATTATGTATTCTAAGAAAGGAATAATTTCTTGCTTGCATGCTTTAATTACACTAATGCTTATGTCATCATGACCCGGTGATTTCTTCTTCATACTCTCAATAATATTGCCAACTTCATGCTGGTTTGTAGGTCTGAAGTAAAAGGAAAAGGGCACAGACGGAGGAAGGTGAGAGAGAGAGAGAGAGAGAGAGAGAGAGAGAGAGAGAGAGAGAGAGAGAGAGAGAAGAGAGAGAGAGAGAGAGAGAGAGAGAGAGAGAAGAGAGAGAGAGAGAGGAGAGTAGGAGAAGAGGAGAGACAGAGAAGAGAAGAGAGATGAGAGATATGAGAGAGATGAGTAGAGAGAGAGATGAGAGAGAGAGAGAAGAGAGCGAGCTATGCAGCCTCCTTTCCACCTCAATCACCGTCATATAATATTATATTTAGATTTAGATTTATTTATTATATTATATTTTGCCATCCGTCCCTCATAAAACTCATCCTGGCCTTCACCCCCCCACCCCTACACCCTCACCCCCTCACCCCCTCACCCCCTCACCCACCCACACCCTCACCCCCTCACACCCTGACACACTTCACACCCTCAACACCCACCCCTCACCCCTCCCCCCTCCAAACCCTGACACACTCACCCCTCACACACCCACACCCCTCACCCCTCACCCCCTCACCCCCTCACCCCCTCACACACCCACACCCTCACCCCCTCACCCCCTCACCCCCCTCACACCCTCCACACTCTCACCCCCTCACACCCTCACACTCTCACCCCATCACACAACCACCACCCTCACCCCCTCACACCCTCAACATCCAACCCTCACACCCCCACACCCTCACCCCCTCACACCTCACACTCTCACCCCCTCACCCATCACACCCTCACACACTCACCACCCTCCACCCCCACACCCTCACACCTCACCCCCTCCCACACTCCACACCCTCACCCCCTCACACCCTCCACCTCACCCCCTCACACCCCTCACCCCTCACACCCTCACACTCTCACACCTAAACCTCTCACACACCCACACCTCACCCCTCACCCCTCACACCCTCACACCCCCACACCCCTACAACCCCCATACCCACCCCCTCACACCCCCTCACACCCACCCCCCTCACATCCTCACATCCTCACCCCCTCACACCCTCACACCCTCAGACCAGCACAGTTACCCTTGATAGAACAAGAAGTAACGGATTCAAGGTGGAAAAGCCTAGATTTGAAAAGGAAATAGGGAAAAACTGGTTCACAAATAAGGTGGTGAATGATTGGCATGGACTCAGTAGACAGGTAATTAGTGGGGAGTCATTAGGGAGCTTTAAAAGGAGGCTGGACAGTGTTATGGATGGGGATGAAAGGTGGATGTAGGTAGTATTAAGTAACAGGAACTACCACGTGTAGGTCTCCCAGCCTCTTGTAGCTTCCTTATGTTCTTATGTTCTTCATATGTCTAAACCTGGCTGGGTGACACCGTACACTTGCAAACTCATATTTTTCCACACTTTCTTGCCGTGTATTACCATGCATAATAGAGACAACGTTCATAATTATTCATCTGTTCTTACACGAGATATTTCATAATGGATCTTTCATCCTCATGAGTAACACGAACCATTAGTCACAATGGTTACATGTCATTTGGTACTGAAGCGATTGGTACTGAGTCCACTGCGGCCGCGCGCCATAAGGGTCACAGGTTATTTAGGCCTCAAACCATCTCGTCCACGAGTCAATTGGGACCCACTTCGAAATGGCCATAGTCAGATAGGACCCAAAGCGTGGAGAGAGAGAGAGAGAGAGAGGGAGAGAGGAGAGAGATGAGAGAGAGAGAGAGAGAAGAGAGAGAGAGAGAGAGAGAGAGAGAGAAGAAGAGCGAGAGAGAGGAGAGAGTGAGAGAGAGAGACGAGAGAGAGAGGAGAGAGAGAGAGAGGAAGATGAGAGAGGAGTGGAAGGAGAGAGAGAGGAGAGAGAGAGATGGGCACGAGAGAGAGACGAAGAGAGACGTAGGATGAGGAGGAAGAGAGGAGAGGAGAGAGAGAGAGAGAGGATGAGAGAGAGAGAGAGAGAGAGAGAGAGAGAAGCTTAAAGCTATAGAGGGCCATTTTTATTGTATGTTAACGGGTAGCATGTGGGTTGATCTTAGACAACTTGCCGATTGCCGAATATTTTGGCACCCGGGCAGGATTCGAACCATACAGAGTCATACAATCTCTCTCTTCTCTCTCTCTCTCTCTCTCTCTCTCTCTATATAGATATCTAATATATATATATATAGTGTGTGTGTGTGACGTGGCTATGTGCGTGGTGCGTGTGTGTGTGTTGTGTAAGTGTAGACTGGTGTGGTGTGTGTACAAATCATTTTATGTAATTAATTATAAATATTTTGTATATTTTATGGCAAAGTATATGAATATATATATATTTTTAAATATATACTATTAGCTATATATTTCTTTTAATATAGCTATATATATATATAGCGATATATATATATAGCTATAATCTTATAAAGCTACTATATTATATATAGCATTATAATATAGCTATATATATATATAGCATATATATATATATATATATATATTATATATATATATATATATATATATAATTGATTTTCATATTTGGTAGTACATCTTGATATTTGTCAGGGTGACAAAGACACTCGTCATACTTGGGGTTGTTTATGCGCAACGTTTTCGCCAAGGCACCTTGGCATCATCGGCTAAAAATAGTTAAAAATTTAATATATTGCAATGTGTGTGCTAAAAAAGGTGAACATCCCTAAAAAAATTAATTATAAGAAACAATAAAATTTATTCCTATATATCTAAAATTACTCAACTAATAAATAAAATATAATTTGTACTTAACGGACCTTGGGTGTATGCTGTTGAGTTGGTAGAGGACTGAATGAACACTAGTTTCGTGTGGTAACATTTCAGCTGTATGGGGCGATCAAACCGAGAGTCGGGCAATCGAAACAGTGATTAGTCATTTGAGTATATGTAGACTTGGTGTGAAATGACTTGGTTATTAAGGATCAAGTGGACAGATGCTTGATCTGTATCGATTCATAATAATTTTAGTGTCACTAGGGATAGTGTGCCTTGGATAGGATACTAAAGTCATTCATCAGAAAAAAAAAAGGGTTGACTAAATCATGTGAGTTGTGAGCGGATTGCAGATTGCGAAAGCGTGAAGAAATGGGTCGACCGTACGTGCAGAACACCTTTATGCTCAGGAAAGCCTAAGGGTTTTAGATTCCTGTCGTCTCGCCGACGTATCTAGCGTACAGCTAGAACATCTTGAATTCCGTAAATTATGTTAGAAATACGGGCTTTAGGTATAGGTCCTTTATATTTGAAATGAGTTCTAATGTAGATGAATGATGAATTAGTAAAAATAAATTTAAATTTTGAGAGTTTTAGGAAGATGTAATTAAGTAGATCATTGAGTTTTTTTCGGAATGGTGTAACTGAGATGGCCGTACAAATGGGAGTTTAAACAAGTGTGTGTCTAATATGGTCGGGTTCGTTCGCCTCTGGGTTGAACTTTTTATCTAGAACTTTGAGATGATTGTTTAATAATTGAGGGGGTAGCCATTATTTTGGAAAACATTATTAAGGGAATTTGATCTCATTATCAAAGGAAAACCAATTTAGAAGAAGAACTATAGCATCTGTGTAGTAGGGTCTTAATAGTATTGATTTTAAAAAAGGTTAGGGATAAATGAAACATATGCGTTCTAAGAGTGAAAGTAGGTTTTCTAAGACTGAGGTAGGTAACGGTTAATTATTTTTACGAGTAACTAGGATATCTAAAAAATGGTAGTGATGATTGTTTTTCAATTATATGTGAACTTAATGTTTGGGTGCTGAGAATTAAGGTAATTTCAGAAATAAGGAATGTGCTCGGTATTTTTAAAAAGTAAAAAAAAAAGTGTCGGCGTCTACATATCGTTTTTAATAATAAAGGTTTTTTATCAAAATGTTAGGGACAGTTAGACAGCCACATGTCCTCAGGTGACATAAAAAAGCATTCAGAAATGAAGGACCCAGGGGCACGATCCCATGGAAACACCATCAGTTTGGACATAAAGTT
>JACEEZ010010677.1:20000-37500 GCA_016584305.1 Chionoecetes opilio | reverse complement strand
GACTGTAGGCATGCACATTTCTCTATTATTGACGTTGTACAAGGAACTGTGACTATTTTTTTCTGGTGAGTTTTGATGTGTTTTGAATTAATCTGCTAACCGTTTCTGTGGCAATCAATTATTTTTTTTTGGGGGGGGGTAAAGGTTAGGTTAGGTTAGGTTAGGTATAGCTTATGTTAGGTAAAGGTTATGCTATGTTAGGTAAAGGTTATGTTATGTTAGGTAAATGTTAGGTTAGGTATAGATTCGGTTACGTTGAGTTTTGTTTTTCAATCATTTTTTGTAGCAAATAACTTTAAAAAAAAAAGTGAATTGCGACAGAAATGGTTAGCAGATTGATTCAAAACTCATCAGAAAAAAATAGTTTCGTCCACCAAAGTGAATTCGGTGTCAAACTGGAAATTTAGCAACGTTTTTGGGATAATGGGGAATAAGGTATTATTTTTTGGGGTATATGCAGAGTAGGAGCCACATGCAAGAAACACTATGTAAAGATATACAGGGAAGTCCCGTTATACGAGCATTCGGTATACGATATATCAATGATACGAGCTGAGTAAATTAGGGTCTATTTTCAATATACGAGATGGAAAATCCAATGCTACGACATTCTAACTGGGGTGAGTAAAATTACCAAGTTCAAAATGGTAATATAGACGCTGTGTGTTTGGTATAGTTTTGTAGTGGTCCCAAGGTTGGGGCCGCACACCTGGCTAATTACCCTTCAGAAGTTCAGATCACTCCTTGCTTGGGGTGACCTGACTGGGGTCAACCAAAATCCCCCTTTGTCCAGCCCGGGAGTCCTGTAGTCAACTTTATTCAGTCAGTTACCTACCAACCACTACAGTGAGAGGAACACCACTCCTCCTCTCCCTGTGTTCCTCTCACTGTAGTGGTTGGTAGGTAACTGACTGAATACAGGACTCCCGGGCTGGACAAAGGGGGATTTTGGTTGACCCCAGTCAGGTCACCCCAAGCAAGGCGTGACCTGAAGGGTAATTAGCCAGGTGTGCGGCCTGACCTTTAGGGGTAATTAGCCAGGTGTGCGGCCCCAACCTTGGGACCGCTACAGTTTATTTTAGCATGAAAAACATGTCTTTGATGGGGTCTTGGAACCAAACCTATATTTTACCATTAGTTATGTATTTCGCTATACGAGATTTCGCTTTACTATTTAATCACAGTATTCCATAATTACATACATATATATTCCAATTTCCCCAATTTTCAATGCCAATGGAGATACATATAATACCGAAAATTTTCCGTTTTAGCTACAGCCAAAAACGGTTGTTAGTTTAAATCAGATTATGTTAGGTTAGACGTGGGGTTTGATTTAGTAGATGATATCAATGAAAAAATGAAACTTATCAATACTACTTCATAATAAAGTGCGCGAAAACTTATCTTTCGCGCGCCAAATAAACACAGGCCAGCCCCTAGCGCGACGTGACCCCTGACCCTGCAGGTCAGACACGGGAAGTCAGGGACGACCCTGGTCGTCAGCACGAGCTTGACAGACGACCTACAAAGCGATACCAAAGACACTACAACGTAGAGTATCTTTGGCGATACTATGCAGAAAAGGTCACAAGAAGAAGAAGAAGATTTGTCTCCCGAAACGAATTGCGTGTGTCAACGTATATATCTCCGCACTAGCCCGCAAGAGACCGACCTCTCTGTCTACAAAAATGCCGAAAAAAGCTCAGTGTGAACCTGCCTTTAGTCTTACAGCTGTCATGACTCCATCGTGACCATCTTACGACCGTCACGACACATACTTACAGGCAGCCTCACATTGTTGTGAGGCTATCGTGGTCTGCGTTTATCGTGGTCAAATTTCACGCTAGCGTCAATAATTAAATTGGTGGCGCTATCATGGTTCGATTATGGAATGTGTGAAGGGAGTTTGAGGGAGCAGTGCGGGAACTGCGTGCCCCCCATTTCAGGGCGGCGGCCCCTCTTTGAATAACTAGATACATTTATATCATACTGAAAAAAAAGCGTATAGACTAATGTTCATTTAAAATTTATACTCATGAATGAATCTATAGTAACATGATAATTATACATTATATGAAAACTATGGTGGCCCCCCATATTTACCTGTGCCCCCCTGAGTGTCTCCCCATTTTACACCCCTTGTTCCGCTGTTATGCGAAATCCCTGAGTTACGAGATCCCTGTTCAGTTGGCCTTCTGCTTATGTACGGCGGCGCTTCAACACAGCAGCAGTGACCGTAAGGTTAGGAAAAGGTCAGGTTAGGTTATGTATACAGAAAAACAGGCAAAAGGTCAGGTTGGGTTAGGTAATGTATAGAGAAACACAGGTAAAAGCTTATAATCCTAACCTAACCTGACCTTTACCTAACCTAACGGTCCTTGCTGACCGTATTAGGTTAGGTTAAGTACTATACAGAAACAAATAAAAGCTTTTTAACCTAACCTAATCTGACCTTTACGTAACATTTAATTTTAACGGTCACTGCTGCTGTGTTGACGCGACGCTGCGCATGCGCAGAAGGCCAACTCGACATGGATTTTGCAACTCGGGGATCTCGCATAACACCGCCACTGTCAGGGACTGCTAGCCTCACTCACGCTCCCTCGGCTTATTGTGTTCCGGGTAATAATGTTGATTCTTATGTATGTAAGAGTGTTTTTTTAATAGCCATATATATTGTATTGTACTATTGTTGACGAATATTTTACCCTGAACGACGTATGTAAAGAATTACGTGAAGTCGGGCCTGTTGCATCTCCCTCTACTTTCTCTCTCTCTCTCTCTATCTTCTCTCTCTCTCTCCTCTCTCTCTCTCTCTCTCTCCTCTCTCTCTCTCTCTCTCTCTCCTTTTCTTCTCCTCTGTCTCTTCTCTCTCTCTCTCCTCTCCTCTCTCTCTCTTCCCTCTCTTCCTCTTCTCTTTTCCTCNTTTTTCTAAAAAAAAAAGGCATGAATATATGTTGAAAGCAAATATAGCCCTCATGGTTCTATCAGTCTATAAAAATTATATACTACTTTCACATTTCTGATCTTTGACATAAAATCAATATTATGGCGAGGATTTTTTTTTGTCAAAGCAAGGATGATATTTACGTGAAGGAAAGAAACACTTGCTATGAATATTTTTTACTGACATGGGACAAAGTTTGCGTGTGTGGCAAATGTGGTGACTGTGGAGATCGTCTGTTCAGGTTCTCGCGTCTTTATCCCTGTATAGCCAGAGACTTTTATTACCATGCCTGATATGTAAATGATGAATATATATTATAGTTCTGGTTATTTTCCTATATCTCTGTACGTATCTATCAGTCATAACGCATCTATGAATATCTATATAATATTTCCTAGCAAGGCTCCAGTTATCCATGAGTAACCATTTCAGAAGGTGTATTGCCTCATTTCCCTCCTGCACCATTTTTTACATAGCAATGACTGCTTCTCCTATTTTTTCATAAAGTTATCTAAGAAATACTCGATTCATAAGTCCTATCATTACCCTTCATCGATATGGTAAGTTATGAACAAGCTATTTAAGGAAGGTCGTCATCCAGATTCCAGAGTTGTTTCTTTGTCTGGATAAAAGCACTTTGAAGCATGGTTTGCAGAAGAACAGTGAATTTAAGCGCTTCCTCGTCTCGTCATTGCGTGACCTATCGTGGCTGGCTGCTTGTCTGGATAAAGACGTTGTGACGCACGTGTAGGAATGGGTGGTGGTGGTGACTGTGGTGACGCTGAGAGAGAGAGAGAGTGGCGTTGTGCAGGAGGGTGAGGGGCAAGGATAGTATATAGAGGATAAGAGAGTTCAATGGCCGAGGGTGAGGACAGGGGTCAATGCGATTTTTTTGCTGGAGATGGCGCGGCGGGCGCGGCGGGCAGACGATGCATACTGGGAGGACCAGCCCAAGACCAAGACCTCAGTTCCGTTACAACAACAAATTTTCAAAATGGCTCCAAGTACTAAAGAGTGGCAGTTGCTGTGTTTGCGGCAGGAAAAGAAGTACTATCATCCCGGATAAGACTTCATCTCTTCCCCAAGGACGCCATAAGGTATGTTGGAGGGTGTGGTGATATGCAAAGGGAGGAAATAATGCTGAGCTTTGAAATACATGACATGTAAACATCCTTGCTTGTCGGCCCAGCTCGCCCCTGCAAGCAATAGTGATTATTATCTGCAATATTCCGAGTTCGCAGTACATTATATAAACATTAGGTAATATTAGGCATAAGAAATCTTAACAATATTGCAAAAAACACGGCAAATTAATGAAAGAGTATTACAATAATCAAAATAAGGCTTTAACTTAGGCGTGTCACCTGACGGTACATAAAGTTAAGTTTACCTGCAGTTATTGTGATGAAAGATTACTGTTGTCATTGTGCTAACGTCACCTGTGGTATTGCAGTGCCCATCCTAATTACTGTGTGCAGGAGTGTAACATTTCTTTGGGTATTTATCCAGATGAACACCGAACTCACTTTGATGGACGAAACAATTTTTTTCTGGTGTGTTTTTATGTGTTTTGGTAAAGTTCTACCCAATTTCGTAAATTGGGGACCTGTGGGAATGCGGGGTTTTCGGGTGGGGAACAAATTATGCGTTGGAAAGACGTAGTTTAAGAGTTGTGTATGGGGGTGGGGGGTAAAATTCCCTCGATCTAGGGAATTTCCTTATATGTAGAGAAATTTGCCCAACTAAAATTAACCTAACCTAACCTAACCAAACCTAAACAAATCTAACCTAACTTCCTAGCGTGGGGTTGGGGGGGTTCTCGACACTTCGGTCATCATTATGTTTGGATCGTCCGGTTCACACTTCTCTGGACTCAAGAAATCCAATGAATTGTCCCTAGCTCTAGGGAATTTTTTCAACACATCCTAACTCAAAAACTATGTGGTTGCGACGCATATTTTGTACCCCAGCCAAATATCCCGCATTCCCCCAGGTCCCCAAGCTTGTTTTGTGGGAGGGGGAGTATGGGCAAACTCTAGAATAATACCTGTGTTTTGAATTAATGTGCTAACTGTTTCTGTCGTAATTCTTTTTTTTTTTTTTTTAGGTAGATAGAGGTTAGTTTTTTTTAGGGTAGGTTTAGGTTAGGTATGGGTTAGGTTTGGTATAGGTATTAGTTTGGTTTAGGTTCTTTTTTTTTGTCATTTTTGCAATAAATAAATAAATATATAAATAAGTTTGCGACAGAAACAGTTAGCAGAATCATTCAAAACACATAAAAACACACCAGAAAAAAATAGTTTGGTCCACCAAAGTGAGTTCGGTGTTCATCTGGATATTTACCAAACTGAATAATGGGAATGAAAAGTAACAGGAAAAAATGGTCAAGGTCAAACAAACAACATTCAGAAGGAAGAATAGGCAGCTGGTTATTGTGCAGCGCCAAGTTAAGGATTTAAACTGTAATATGTAACTGGAAGGGACTTATGCTACCATCAATAATCTAATCTAAAATAGATCACAGTAATATCGGCCTTAATCGGCTTCTTCACGGTCAACATTTTATGCGACCTAACCATTTTCATATTTTACCATTCCCTTTTAACCCACCAGGCTGTTCAGGGTGTCTGCAAAGAACATGACAACTTTATAGAGCGAGAGATGCCCCGCCACCAATACTTCTGTGCTCAGACTCCTTGCAGCTGATCTACGATCTTGCAGCTGTTCCCATTGAATGGGAAAATAAACACATGTCGGGAAGGTGTGTGCTTGTCTTTAACTGATCTCAATTTCAGGTATAGAGGCTGGATTTAATAGATGGTAAATCTTATTTGTAATTGACTAGTGTAGAACACTTTGAGGATTACCAACTGATATTTCTCTCTAACATATTGGATGTGTGCATTGCAAATAGTTTTGGGGCCCTTAAAAAGTGTTTCAACATTTGTAAGTTTTTCATTATTTACAGGCTGTGCTGCTCACGTGATTCCTAATAAGGTCCTGTACTTCAGATTAATACAGGGAGAGCAAACTGCGTTAAATATATTTGGCCGAGAAAGCATAAATTAAAGAATACAAAATTTTGTATAGCAAATTTAGCAATGATAACTATTGTGCAGGTTTCATTAGGTGGTGAAGATCTTATTACATATTTTTCCATAACTGCTTGTGATCAAGACCCTTGTGGTGCCAATGAAGGCAGCAGCACAGGTGAAAAAAGAAGTATAGTCTTCAGCCCAAGAACCCTGAGGCGACAGATGAGGATATCAGCAGCCAGTATGCAAGAAGGTGGGAATTTTTTCTATTCATTAATATTAAGTAGATAAGTTCAATCTGAATTAGGCCAATAAGGCAAGCAATATATTATGTGTGATGATGGATGATAGTAAAAAAAAAAAAAAGTATCACAAAATTTTCCTCATCAGCAACAGATTATTTTGCTTGCTCTTTGTCAGTCATTTGGTGCATGACAAGCATAGCTACCCTGCCAACATGTGACCATGCCTGGTATAACCACTGCCAGCACTTTCTTATCAACAATTGAGACTTAAGACAGTTGTTTATGTAATAATTAATAATAATAAAAGTAGTAATCTTTCAATAATGTATGCTTATCCAGCATAATTTCACCTTATACTCTGATTTCATTGATGACTCAGATGATTCAGAGACTGAAAGCTGAAAGGTAACAAGTGATAGATGCTTCTTTAATTAACTACGTTTGTTACAAGAAATATGAACACCAATGAAGTCGTGGATAGCCATGCCATGAATGTGATTTACCACACTTTATGATGTACCATGAGGATCACCCACTAAGCATTCAGTTGTAGTAGTTGTTGAAGAATTTTACAGATCTTATTAAAAAATCAGTTATTCATCATTTGTATGATGTACTGTCCGCATTATTCTTAGTGTAGTAAGACCAAAATTAATCCAGGCTGAACAATCTCTTAAGGAAAGCTACGTGGCTGAGAAAGCACAAATAAATTATCTTTGTACAAAGAGATATATTCGTGCAGATTGCATTACACAATGGAATTTTACTCATGGTGTATTTCCACAGCTACCTGTGATCAAGGATAGTAACGGTTCACTTTGAATGTGTGTGTGTGTGTGCATACAAGAAATTAGCATTTAAAGCCGGAGTGTTAAACTCAAAATATTCCGAGGGCCAATTCTTATTTTAGTTAATGTCTCGAGCGCCAACAAAGTACGTAACATGTTTGCAGGACTGAAGTTTACAGCCTTACACGATGACTTAACTGGAATACGTTATTTGATTTTGATTAATTTTACGTAATAAACTAACACAAAATTAAAACAAAATCATACATTAATTATATTATATTTTCCTTCATAACTGTCGTAATTTCACGGGCTGATAAACTTTACCATCTCTCGCGGGCCACTTAGACAATCCCAAGGGCCACATTTGGCCCGCAGGCCATGAGTTTAACACCTCGGGTTTAGAACTATGCATATCATTTATACTCTGTGGCATTATATGTTTCTGGCTTGATTAAAAAGATGACAACTGAATATGGGATTTGAATTTATAGAAAATTAAGAAAGGGAAAAAGATGTTTTGTATTGGTCATGATATTTTTCCTAACCAAAATCTGGCAACTTTCAGGGCTCCAATGACACCTACCCGACAGCCAAGGACATTGCTTCAGCATAAAGAAATTCACAACACTCATCTCCCGGGTTTGACTGCTCTCCACAAGTCTCTGGAAAACTACCCCATGGAGTTTGCAGACACTGAAGATTTACCAAACTCACACAGGAGTAATCATGGTTCTAACGTTTGGGGTGAAATATTGAATACATATGAGTGTACATGATACTTTCCATCCATTCTCTTCACATGTCAACCACTCCTCAGATAACTCATTTCCACTGCTTGAATCTTAGACCTCTGGTATTTATTCCACGTCCAAGTCTCACTTGTATATGTCACTGTAGGAAGTAATGTTGTCCCTTAATACCCTTTTTCACTTCCTTACTCAACGTCCTCTCATCATGCAACACAAATATCCCATTGCTTGCTGTCCATGTTGTGGTGTCTCTTATTTCTACTTCCATGCTGGATTATTAACACTCATTAATTCCTCAAAATATTCTATTCACCTTTTGACATCCTCATTTTCTCTTAGCATCTCTTCACCATTATTCCATCTAGTTTCTTTCTTTTTGTACTGTACTTCTTCCAAATATTCTCTCTAAAATATGTTCTCTCGTTTCATTCTCTCTACAAATCTCACTCAATTCCTTCCAAAATTTTCATCCACTTTCAATTTTTTTGTGATAACCATTTCACTCCTTTTGCATGTGCTCTGTTTTCCTGCTATCCCTTACATGCTCAGACACATTTCTCTGTTGAGTGCAACAGTGCAACACATGCATGCCTCATGATCTATTACTTGCTTGACTTCATCTGTCCACCGGCATGCCATTTGTTTTCCTTATTTTCACCTCTGTGCCCACCCAAAGACTACTGTATACAGTAGTTCTTTGGCCCACCAATTGTTCCTTAACCCTTAGTATTCATTCTTTGAAGAACCTAAACACATTTTGAACCTCTTCTTTTTTTATATCTCTGATATACCACTCAATTCATACGCCAATTTCTGCCTGTAATCCCCCCAAAACTTCTTCATTATCAATTTTTTTAAGACTAACCCCTCTCCTCTTATCCCTGGAGTGTTTTCAGAACATCTATATGTCATGCACCTTCATTTTCATTAATACTGCTAGGTGATTCATGCTTTCGATATTGCCTCTAACCACTTTCGCATCAGTTATCTCTCCTTTCAGTCTCCCATATGTGGCTATATAATTTATAAGGCCTTTCTAACCATTCTGTGAATTCCCTCTTCTCCCTGTATACCTATGTATCATCCTATGTTTAAAATAGTCTAAAACCTAAAACAACTCTTGTCGTGCAGATCACCAAATTATCAATATATTCTCATACTTCCCCAGTACACCCTACTTACCAACAATTTTCTTCTTCTTTAAATCTTATTTTTTATGGCATGCATGGCAGAAAATGCAGAGCATTGTACACTGGTTCTCACTTTTTCATCTTGTATGAAACAGTTTGCATCTGTCCTTGCCTTCCATAATGAAATACAACACCAGTTGTGACCATTGCATACGTTAAAACCCCAAAGATGCAGTGCTATTTTATCTGCCTTATTGTTTGATATGTTAAAGTATCCATCATGTGTCTGGCATCTGTAGTAATTTGATATAATTTAGTGTAAATTAGCTGTATGGCACTTGTTATTTTACATTTCCAATATCGTGCAGGAAACATAAATGGTAGTGTTGACTGTTGCCTTAATTAGAAGATATATATATATTGTTACGAACGCGCCACAACTTGAGCTCAGGTTGAGATTGAGAGATGTGAGTGGGTTGTTGTGGGCAGAAGAGGAGGAAGAGGAGGAGACCGCGTGGAACAAAACGGAGGCGAGGCATACCACTGGGAAAGGATCTCCGGCAGGAAACCACCCGAAGGATACGACGCGTCCACCAGGAAACAGGGTTACGGTAGGGCTAGTGGTGGTTCACACAAGCAAGAAGGGTGGAGGAATAGTCCCCTGAGCTTGGGTGAAATAGGTAGCAGTGGCCGTGGGTTTGGCGAATGGCGGGCGCGCGTGGGGTGGATGCCGTGAGGGTATAACCAGTGTCTCCTTGTCCCCACCATCCGGTGGCATAGTGTGTTGAGTGTGGTGACTGGTATGTTATAAGGTGCATAACAGTGACTGTAGTTGCAGTGGAGGGAACATTTGGGACTGCGACGGTCGGCAAGTGATCGGGCCTATGAGGAGGGGCTGTTGTGTCTCACGGTGGGCGTGAGGTTGTTTCTGTAGTGTTTACCTATTACAATTATTGTCTGGAAAGGATACGAGTGTGTTATTCCGCATGTGCCTGTCTATGTGTGTGCCGTGGTGGTGATGTGCCCGTGTGAGGAGCCCGTGCTCAAGGCCTTAGGGGATTCATTGCGTCTGGTCCCGATTAGACACATAACCGGACTGAGCCGATCATTCCCACGCGTCTGAAGCCAGCCCAGCAAGAGAGGCAAGTCCGTTGGGCGGCTGTGGGAGGGCGGGTTTGCAACAATATATATATATATATATATATATATATATGTGTGTGTGTGTGGGGGTGATTGTTTGTTTGTTCTATTTGGTATAGTCAGGCTAATACTGTTTTACAATTATTACAGTATCTGTTTTGGTTTTTGCGTTGTGTAGGTGATTCTAACAGAAGAGTCATTCATACTGCAATACCATTATTATCTGCCTATTGGTAATATGTCCATGATTATGATATCTGGCCCAATATTTTCTGGTATTCAACATTGCAACAGTCCTGCATGTACTGGATGTCAAGTCTAGCTGATGAAATTCCTTAATAGAATGAAATTGATCACTATGTTCTTCTATTTACCTTCTAATGAATTATATATAAAGTCAAAATATAAGGTGAATAAAGTAATAGGAAGGGAATAAACGAAAAGGCAGGGTATGGGATGCTTAAATAGAAATACTTAAGACACTCCTAAAAAGCTGCTGTGTTTCGATTTATTTCCTGAAGATGGCGCAGCGTCCATCCTCTAAACTTTAACACACACCCCACTATCCTCTATATACTATCCTTGGTGAGGGGGGTGGGTGGCCGCGGTAATGGCAGCGGCGGCAGACGACGCAGCGCCAGTGTTCACGATAGTTCTTGATAGTATAAAAGGACCGAAAAATAATGACAATGTTTTAGCATCTCAGGTGAAAGAGACAGAAAAAGAGTTGACAAGTATGTTAACGAAGGATACAAAATTGGAGAAGACCTATGCAGCGATACTAAGCGACAAAGGTCACAAGGTGTGTAGTTTTTTTTTTTTATGTGTCTGTGGATAAGAGGAAAATAAGCAAGAAGAAAACGAGGAGGAAGCCTTACACTGATGAAGAAACAAGGTGAGTGAAAGTAATTATGGCTGGTTTATAGTCAGACTACTGTTAGAGGCATGTGGAGTGTATATTAACAATTCTTGAGTAGCCCCTTCAAAGGTATTCTGCAACGGGCACGCGACAGAAAACGTTCCGAGCAGGGACTCGCATAAAGCGTCTTAACGCAGCGTTACCATCAGGGACTGCTGGCCTCACTCACGCTCCCTCGGCCTATTGTGTCCCAGGTACTAATGATCGATTCTTATGTAGGTAAGAGTGTTTTTTTAATAGCCATCTAATTGTATTGTTACGAAGTACCTCGTTCACTTGTACCGACGGGCGACGAGGTGCTTCGAGTCTGCATTCGGAGCGTCGCCGGGTGGTGTCAAGGCCACGCCTCGCCCTCTGATTGGTGGGTGTGTTTTCATCAAGACCGGGGTGTGCACCGCCAGTCAGTGAACGTCAGACCTTCACGGGGATAACCAAACACACGTAGCTCGTCTTCACCGGGATTACTGGACAGCTGGACGGCCTAGAAAGTGCCCTGAGGAGCCCCCCCCCCCTTGACATTCCAGTGACAGCGACTGCACACGGGCGTGCACGGTGTTGAGACAGTGACTCAGTGAACGTTGTGTAGTGGGCGTGCCCGGGGTAGAGACAGTGACTCGTGGGGGTTGGCGTGTGTCCCGCCCCTTCCCCGTGTGAGGGCAAGGGCGGCGCCCCTGAGAGAGACAGTGACTCGTGGGTGTTGGCGTGTGTCCCGCCCCTTCCCCGTGTGAGGGCAAGGGCGGCGCCCCTGAGAGAGACAGTGACTCATTGTGCAATAAAAGGAGCCGTGCACAGCACTAAAGGATTTCCTTTCAGTCCTTCCCGTCCCCTCCATTGCCCCGAGCCGTAAGTCGTGACGAAGTGCAGGGTGGTGGATGACCCACCCCCTGGTTTCGTAACAGTATTGTACTATTGTTGACGTATATTTTACACTGAACGACGTGTGTCAAAAATTACGGAAGTCGGGCCTCTTGCATCTCCCCCCACCTTCTCTCTCTCTCTCGCTCTCGCTCTCAAACACACGTTACTTTTTCATCCATTTCTTACTCTTTTACGTTCCCTACCCTCTGTTCCCTTGTTCAGCGCATTTGGTCTTGCAGCCTCCCTCCTCCCTCCTTTTAGAGACCAAACTCTGGGTCTGTTTCAAACGCATAAAGTATTGGATATTTATTTTAAATAAGGCGTATTGTCATTCTCAATAGTGTGTGCAAGGCGGGGGGGGGGGACGTGCTGAAAATCAAATTCTGTAGACATATTGTGGGAGATGAAATATAATAGAATTGTTTGTCAATGAAATAGTTTTGTCTGCACTCGAAAGAAAAGGACATTTTTGCAAACAGTATGAAGGTCCAGTGGCTTCTTATTTTTTTACGTTTTATTTATATAAAAGTTCAATATCTGAGGAAAAGAATAACTCTGTAATTTTTGTATAGATACGTCACCATGCTACCAAAAAATAGAAATAGGTTAAGAAATTGAAGAAGATTAATAATAAGAAGAGCAAGGAGAAGGAGGAAGAGGAGGAGTAGGAAGAGTAAAAAGAGGAGTAGGAAGAGTAAAAAGGAGGAGTAGGAAGAGTAAAAAGGAGAAGTAGGAAGAGTAAAAAGGAGGAGTAGGAAGAGTAAAAAGGAGGAGTAGGAAGAGTAAAAAGAAGGAGGAGTAGGAAGAGTAAAAAGGAGGAGTAGGAAGAGTAAAAAGGAGGAGTAGGAAGAGTAAAAAGGAGGAGTAGGAAGAGTAAAAAGGAGGAGTAGGAAGAGTAAAAAGGAGGAGTAGGAGGAGTAAAAAGAAGGAGTAGGAAGAGTAAAAAGGAGGAGTAGGAGGAGTAAAAAGGAGGAGTAGGAAGAGTAAAAGAGAGTAGAAGAGTAAAAGGAGGAGAAAAAGGGGGGGGGATATCTAGTGATGGTTTGGTCGAAATGTCTGAGTCACGAAATATTTTCTGGCTCATCCGTACTCGCTGATCCGTGATTGAAGAGAGAGAGAAGGAGGAGGAGAAGAGGAGAGAGAGAGGAGATGAACAGGAGAGTTTGTGTCTCGGTGTGATAGCTGGAGGCTTGTCAAAATGTATAAATGGTTATGATATTTGTATTATAAGTAGTGTGGGATTGGGGGCTTTAGTTGGGGGATTGAGGCTGGCTCTGGGGAAGGGGGCTTTCAGTTTTGGAGATGGGAGGCTGTTCTGGTGGGATTGGGGTTCAGTTTATTGGGGATTGCGCTGTATGGGGGATTGGGGGCTTCAGTTTTGGGGTATTGGGCTTGGGTTCTGGGGGATTGGGGGCTTCAGTTTGGGGGATTTGCGCTTGGGTTCTGGGGTATTGGGGGCTTCAGTTTTGGGGGGATTGGGCGCTTGGGTTCTGGGAGATTGGGGGCTTCAGTTTTGGGGGAATTGAGGCTTGGGCTCTGGGGGAATGGGGGCTTCGGTTTTGGGGGGATTGCGCTTGGGTTCTGGGTTTGGGGGCTTCAGCTTTGGGGGATTGGCGCTTGGGTTCTGGGGATTGGGGGCTTCAGTTTTGGGGGATTGGCGCTTGGGTCTGGGGGATTGGGGGCTTCAGTTTTGGGGGATTGCGCTGGTTGGGAGATTGGGCTTCGTTTTTGGGGAATTTGAGGCTGGGCTCTGGGGAATGGGGCTTCGTTTTGGGGGGATTGGGCGCTTGGTTCTGGGGGATTGGGGGCTTCAGCTTTGGGGGATTGGCGCTTGGGTTCTGGAGGATTGGGGCTTCAGTTTTGGGGGGATTGGCGCTTGGTTCTGGGAGATTGGGGGCTTCAGTTTTGGGGGGATTGGCGCTTGGGTCTGGGGGATGGGGGCTTAAGTTTTTGGGGGATTGGCGCTTGGGTTCTGGGGGATTGGGGGCTTCATTTTTGGGGGATTGGCGCTTGGGTTCTGGGGGAATGGGTTTCTTTAGTTTGGGGGGATGGCGCTTGGGTTCTGGGGGATTGGGGGCTTCAGTTTTGGGGGATTGGCGCTTGGGTTCTGGGGGATTGGGGGCTTCAGTTTTGGGGGGATAGACTCAGAGGCTTGGGTTCTGGGGGATTGGGGGCTTCAGTTTTTGGGGGATTGGGGTTTGGGTTCTAGGGGATTGGGGGTTTAAGTTTTGGGGGGATTGGTGCTTGGGTTCTGGGGGATTGGGGGGCTTCAGTTTTGGGGGGATTGGGGGTCTGGGGTGCTTCAGTTTTGGGGGGATAGGCTCAGAGGCTGGGTTCTGGCGGATTGGGGGCTTCATGTTTGGGGGGATTGGTGCTTGGGTTCTGAGGGATTGGGGGCTTCAGTTTTGGGGATTGGGGTTTGGGTTCGGGGGATTGGGGGCTTCAGTTTTGGGGGGATTGGCGCTTGGGTTCTGAGGGAATGGGGCCTTCAGTTTTGTGGGAATTTAGGCTCGGGTTCTGAGGGAATGGGGGCTTCAGCTTTTGGGGGATTGGCGCTTGGGTTCTGGGGGATCGGGGCTTCAGTTTTGGGGGGATTGGCGCTTGGGTTCTGGGGGATTGGGGCTTCAGTTTTGGGGGGATTGGCGCTGGGTTCTGGAGGAATGGGGGCTTCAGTTTTGTGGGAATTGAGGCTTGGGTTCTGGGGGAATGGGGGCTTCAGTTTTGTGGGAATTGAGGCTTGGGTTCTGGGGGAGTGGGGGCTTCAGTTTTGTGGGAATTGAGGCATGGGTTGTGGGGGAATGGGGCTTCAGTTTGGGGGGATTGGCGCTTGGGTTCTGGGGGAATGGAGGCTTCAGTTTTGGGGGATTGGCGCATGGGTTCTTGGGGGATTGGGGGCTTTAGTTTTGGGGGGATTGGCGCTTGGGTTCTGGGGGATTGGGGGCTTCAGTTTTGGGGGATTGGCGCTTGGGTTCTGGGGGAATGGGGGCTTCAGTTTTGTGGGAATTGAGGCTTGGGTTCTGTGGGATTGGGGGCTTCAGTTTGGGGAGATTGGCGCTTGGGTTCTGGGGGATTGGGGGCTTCAGTTTTGGGGGATTGGCGCTTGGGTTCTGAGGGATTGGGGGCTTCAGTTTTGGGGGATTGGCGCTTGGGTTCTGGGGATTGGGGGCTTCAGTCTTTTGGGGATTGGCGCTTGGGTTCTGGGGGATTCGGGCTTCAGTTTTGTGGGAATTGAGGCTTGGGCTCTGGGGGAATGGGGGCTTCAGTTTTGGGGGGATTAGCGCTTGGGTTCTGGGGGATTGGGGCCTTCAGTTTTGGGGGATTGGCGCTTGGGTTTTGGGGATTGGGGGCTTCAGTTTTGTGGGAATTGAGGCTTGGGTTCTGGGGGGTTGGGGGCTTCAGTTTTGGGGGATTGGCGCTGGGTTCTGGGGGATTGGGGGCTTCAGTTTTATGGGAATTGAGGGTTGGGTTCTGGGTGAATGGGGGCTTCAGTTTTGGGGGGATTGGCGCTTGGGTTCTGGGGGATTGGGGGCTTCAGTTTTGTGGGGAAATTTAGGCTTGGGTTCTAGGGGAATGGGGGGCTTCAGTTTTGGGGAGATTGGCGCTTGGGTTTGGGGGGGTTATGGGCTTCATTTTGGGGGGATTGGCGCTGGTTCTGGGGGGAAAGGGGGCTTCAGTTTTGGGGGATTGGCGCTTGGGTTCTGGGGAATGGGGGCTTTAGTTTCGGGGGATTGGCGCTTGGGGTTTTGGGAGAATGGGGGCTTTAGTTTTGGGGGGATTGGCGTTGGGTTCTGGTGGAATGGTGGCTTCAGTTTTGGGGGGAATTGAGGCTTGGGTTCTGGGGGAATGGGGCTTCAGTTTTTGGGGGAATTGAGGCTTGGGTTCTGGGGGAATGGGGGCTTCAGTTTTGGGGGGATTGGCGCTTGGGTTCTGGGGGGGTGGGGGCTTCAGTTTTGTGGGGATTGAGCCTTGGGTTCTGGGGAATGGGGGCTTCAGTTTTGTGGGGATTTAGGCATGGGTTTTGGGGGGGAATGGGGGGCTTCAGTTTTGTGGGGATTCAGGCTTGGGTTCTGTGGGGAAAGGGGGCTTCAGTTTTGGGGGAATTTAGGGTTGGGTTCTGGGGGAATGGGGCTTTAGTTTGGGGGGGAAATTTAGGCTTGGGTTCTGGGGGGAATGGGGGCTTCAGTTTTGGGGGAATGAGGGTTGGGTTCTGGGGGATTGGGGGCTTCAGTTTGGGGGAATTGAGGCTTGGGTTCTGTGGGAATGGGGGCTTTAGTTTGGGGGAATTGAGGCTTGGGTTCTGGGGAAATGGGGGCTTCAGTTTTGGGGGGGTTGGGCGCTTGGGTTCTGGGGGATTGGGGATCAGTTTTGGGGGATTGGCACTTGGGTTCTGGGGGATTGAGGCCTTAGTTTGGGGGAATTGAGGCTTTGGGTTCTGGAGGAATGGGGGCTTCAGTTTGGGGGGATTGGCGCTTGGGTTCTGGGGGATTGGGGGCTTCAGCTTTGGGGGATTGGCGCTTGGATTCTGGGGGATTGGGGCTTTAGTTTGGGGAATTTAGGCTTGGGCTCTGGGGGAATGGGGGCCCTTTAGTTTTGGGGGATTGGCGCTTGGGTTCTGGGGGATTGGGGCTTCAGTTTTGGGGGGGTTGGCGCCTGGGTTTTGGGGGGTTGAGGGATTCAGTTTTGGGGGGATTGACGCTTGGGTTCTGGGGGTTGGGGGCTTCAGTTTTGGGGGGATTGGCGCTTGGTTCTGGGGGAATGGGGGCTTCAGTTTTGGGGAATTGAGGGTTGGGTTTGGGGGAATGGGGGCTTCAGTTTTGGGGGAATTGAGGGTGGGTTTGGGGGAATGGAGGCTTCAGTTTTGGGGGAATTGAGGCTTGGGCTCTGGGGGAATGGGGGCTTCAGTTTTGGGGGAATTGAGGCTTTGGGTTCAGGGGGAATGGGGGCTTTAGTTTTGGGGGAGTTGAGGGTTGGGTTCCGGGGGGGGTTGGGGGGCTTTAGTTTTGGGGGGATTGGCGCTTGGGTTCTGGGGGATTGGGGGCTTTAGTTTGGGGGAATTGAGGCTTGGGTTCTGGGGGAATGGGGCTTTTAGTTTTGGGAGGGGTTGGCGCTTGGGTTCTGGGGGATTGGGAGCTTCAGTTTAGGGGATTGGCGCTTGCGTTCTGGGGATTGGGGGCTTTAGTTTGGGGGGAAATTTAGGTTTGGGTCTTTGGGGGGAAAGGGGGTATCAGTTTTGGGGGGATTAGCGCTTGGGTTCTGGGGGATTGGGGGCTTCAGTTTTGGGGGGATTGGCGCTTGGGGTTGGGGGATTGGGGGCTCATTTTGGGGGATTGAGGCTTGGGCTCTGGGGGAATGGGGGGTTTAGTTTGGGGGAATTGAGGCTTGGGTTCTGGGGGGAAAGGGGGCTGCGGATTTGCTCTTTGGGGGCTTAGTTTTATGTGTAATGAGGGGGATATGCTATCTGGGGGACGGGAAATATGTTTTCTGGGGGACTGAGGGATATGGGGAGATTCGCTTTCCGGGGGATGGAGTGGATATTCTCTCTGGGGGACGGGGGGATGTAGTTTCAGGGGATATGGGGGGATATGGTCTCTGGGGGACGGAGGATATGTTCTGGGGGATGGGGATATGCTCTCTGGGTGACACGGGGGTGGGATTTCATGGGTTATTGTTTCAGGTGGATGGG
>JACEEZ010010677.1:12500-15000 GCA_016584305.1 Chionoecetes opilio | reverse complement strand
AATCCTCCTCCATCATCGATGGAAAATGCAATCAATTGTCATTAACTATTCAATTGCAAGGAAAAATTACTCTCATCAGAGCTGTTCCCTATGATCTGACCCCCCCCTCTCTCTCTCTCTCTCTCTCTCTCTCTCTCTCTTTCTCTCTCTCTCTCTCTCTCTCTCTCTCTCTCTCTCTCTCTCTCTCTCTCTCTCTCTCTCTCTCTCTCTCTCTCTCTCTCTCTCTCTCTCTCTCTCTCTCTCTCTCCTCTCTCTCTCTCTCCTCTCTCTCTCTCTCTCCTCTCTCTCTCTCTCTCTCTCTCTCTCTCTTGCCAATATGTTATAAATAACATATTGGCAAGAAACAGACCTCAACTACCATTATCAATGACCTTCAACAATAAGTTAGTGACGAACAATGACAGAATTGCAGAGTTTTTTAATGATAATTTTTGTTCCGTTGCCAGTAATCTTGAACGAAATTCGGTAACGCCACCATTTTCTTTCGAACTTTATATGCCTGATCCAGTCCCTTTTTCACTGTACCTTCAGCCAACCTCACCTGATGAAGTGTCCAATGTAATAAAAAGTATGAATAAAACTTCTCCTGGTCATGATAAAATAGACATAAAGATAATTAAAGATTGCTGTTATGAAATATCACCTCACTTAAGTTATATAATACATAAATCTTTTACAGATGGCATATTTCCACACAAATTACAGATTGCTAGAGTAGTACCGATATTCAAAAAAGGTGATAATCACTCTCCCACCGATTATAGACCCGTGTCAGTTTTATCAGTGTTCAGTAAAGTTTTTGAGAAAATTATGATAACAATTGAGTTACCTCACTCAACATTCATTGCTATCAGTCCCAGTTTGGATTTAAACCAAAATTTTCAACAGAACTTGCCATTCAAAATCTTTGTCAACACATTTACAATGCAATAGACTCAAAAGTATATCATGTTACGGTGTTTTGTGAGTTGTCAAAGGCCTTTGATACTATCTCGCATCACATACTGCTGCAAAAATTAAAATATTATGGTGTGCGTGGACAAGCCTACAAATGGTTCGAGAGCTACCTGAGTCACAGAAACCAGTATACTGTTTACAACAATTCATCATCGTCACTAAAACGAATACTGTCTGGAGTCCCTCAGGGATCTATATTAGGTCCTATTTTGTTTTTAATATATATTAATGACATAACACGTCGTAGTAATGTACTCAATTTCCTTCTGTATGCAGATGACACCAACTTGTATATTCAAGGCAGTAATCTTAATAGTATAGCTGAAACATTTAACACTGAACTTACACATGTACTACACTGGATTCAAAGTAACAAATTAACTCTTAACCTCAAAAAGACTCATTTTTTAGTTTCTTGTTCCAATATGATGCAACAGCATGACATTATCATTAAGTTCGGCAATCAGACATTAAATTCAGTTAAGGAAGCAAAATTTCTAGGTGTAGTTATTGACAATAACCTTAAATGGACAATACAAATAGATGTAATTAAAACCAAAATTTCGAAGGCCATAGGTATAATGTACAAAATTCGTGAACACTGCAACATTGACACCCTGAAACAAATATATTTATCAATAGTTTACCCACATCTTTTATACTGTGCATCTCTATGGGGTGGGGCATAGACCACTGTATACCTGGACTGCGCACGGAATATCAGCCTGTCGCACAAGGGCTTGAAGTCAGAGGGCCGCTCGGATTCATATCCATATACATATACGGATCATATAGACTGGTTTATCAGTATATATGATATACTGTAATCTTCGTAAATGCTTGTTCTATAATATTATCAAATAAAAAACAGTAAAACACGTTAAAGAAAGGCCATTACGAGACTGAAGAAATATGCATGAACTTAATATGCATATTCACTTCAACTCTTCGCCATTTAAAACTTTGAGTCAACTTTTAGCATGAAGGGTATCAATAGAAGCGCAATTTTATTAGCTTTCCATTGCTATATTTCGTTATCTGATAAATGAATTAGAACCATGCCTAAATTAGCGTTAACTAAATAAATAAAATCATCAATCGAGTAATTTTCCCGATTGATGATGTTATTTATTTACTTATATATTTCGTTTTCTGATAAATGAATTAGTACCATGCATAAATTAGCGTTGACTAAATAAATAACCTCATCAATCGGGTAAATTATCCGATTGATGATTTTATTTATTTATTTAACGCTAATTTATGCATGGTTCTAATTCATTTATCAGATAACGAAATATAGCAATGGAAAGCTAATAAAATTGCGCTTCTATTGATACCCTTCATGATAAACGTTGACTCGCAAAGTTTGAAATGGCGAAGAGTTAAGTGAATATGCATATGCATATTTCCATGCATATTTCTTCATAGTCTTGTAATGGCATTTCTTTAGCGTGTTTTATTGTTTTTTATTTGATAATATTATAGAACAAACATTTACGAATATTACAGTATATCATATATACTGATAAACCAGTCTATA
>JACEEZ010010677.1:5000-7500 GCA_016584305.1 Chionoecetes opilio | reverse complement strand
TAATATTCTCATGGAAACCTGCCTCCAGATACCTTGTTATTCCTTTTTTTTTTCATTTGGTGACATGTTTAAAAATATATTGTCACTATGATAATCTACTTAACTTTCGAATTCATTTATTATTACTTGTTTTGGTCGATCTCCAATGTTCTTGCAGTTGTTTACTCATGCTGTGTTAGTGGTTCTTTGCTTTTATTACAAGAGACATCATTTTCGTGATTACTCGCTTAGATTGCATGTGCACTCACCATAATCCATCGCTTCTTATTCTTAGTTCTCTCACATTTTTTGTTTCTGGCTATCTCGCCTCAAGACCGAATTCCTACTTCTATCTACATTCCTCTCCGTCCGCACCCACAGCCTCGCCACCCTAGCCTCCTCTTGGCTATCTCTACAAACTAATCCTCTGAACCCTTTAGAGCTCAGCCTTCACTCTCTCCGAGACCTCTAAGTGCTCATAACCCCTACCCGTCTCCTCTATCCCGCTACCTAACACCGTGCCCCTCTCCTCTCCTTCTCTCTACTTCGTCTGACACGATTATCTGACTACCAAGCCGCTACCTTCTCGTATCATCACTACACCTACTCCACCGAGCAACAACCTCTTAACTCTACGGTAGAGCCTCCGACATATTCTTACCTTCTAACTAAGAATCCTCCCATCGTCTGCATCCCTGATGCCCCCGTTTTCCGAATCTCTCCATATTCCGTCCTCTCGCTCTCACCTTCCCTCTCCCTATCAGCCCCTAACAGCGCCCTGATCAGAGCACCTACTTATACTGTCCTACGATGCCCCTATTCAAACTCTTGAGACTTCCCACGAAACCAGTATCTGTTTACAAACAATTCATCATCGTCATACTCACACACCGCTAAATCCCCTCTCCACTCTAACGGACACCCTACCCTCCCTTTCCTTGTATCTCGGCCCGAGTGCCCTCAGGGACTCTATATTAGGTCCTCCATTTTGCCTCTTTTTTAGTTGCGAAAACACCCTCCACACTATTAATTGACCCATAACAAGTCGTAGTGCCTTTTTAATGTACTCCAATTCCTTCTGTATGCAGATGAAACCAACTTGCTAGTAAATTCAAGGCAGTAATTTAATAGTATAGCTGAAACACTTTAACACTGAACTACACAGCTACTACACTGGATTCAAAGTAACAAATTAACTCTTAACCTCAAAAAGACTCATTTGTAGTTCTTTTCCTAATAGATGCACACAGCCTGACATTATCATTAAGTCGGCAATCAGACATTAAAGTCAGTTAAGACAGCCAAAATTTATAGGTGTAGTTATTGACAATAACCTTAAAGGGGACAATACAATAGATGTAATTAAACCAAAATTTCGAAGGCCATAGGTATATATGTACAAAATCGTGAAAACACTGCACCATTACACCCCCTTGAAACAAATATATTTTATCAAATAGTTTACCCACAATCTTTTATACTGTGCATCTCTATGGGGTGGGGCATAGACCACTGCTATACCTTGGACTGCGCACGGAATATCAGCCTGTAGCACAAGGGCTTGAAGTCAGAAGGGCCGCTCGGATTCATATCAATATACATATACGGATCATATAGACTGGTTTATCATAATATGATATACTGTAATCTTCGTAAATGCTTGTTCTATAAGATTATCAAATAAAAAACAGTAATTAAAAACAACGTTAAAGAAAGGCCATTACGAGACTGAAGAAAAGATGCATGAACTTAATATGGCAATTCACTCAACTCTTGCCATTTAAAACTTTGGAAGTCAACTTTAGCATGAAGGGTATCAATAGAAGCGCAATGTATTAGCTTTCCATGCTATATTTCGTTATCGATAAATGAATTAGAACCTGCTAAATTAGCGTTAACTAAATAAATAAAATCATCAATCGGATAATGTACCCGATTGATGAGGTTTTTATTTAGTCAACGCTAATTTATGCATGGTACCTAATTCTTATCAGAAAAACGAAATATATAAGTAAAATAAATAACTAGCATCAATCGGGGAAAAGATACTCGATTGATGAAGTTTATTATTATTTAACGCCTCATTAGGCATGGTTCTATTATTTATCAGATAACGAAATATAGCAAGGAAAGCACTAATAAAATTGCGCTTCTATTGAATACCCTTCATGATAAACGTTGACTCGCAAATTTGAAAATGGCGAAGAAGTTAAAGGGAAAATACTGCTATGCATATTTCAATGCCATATTTCTTCATAGTCTTGTAATGGCAGTTCTTTAGCGTGTTTGTCCCCTTGTTTTTATTTGATAATAATTATAGAACAAACATTTAGAATATTACAGTAATCATATATTACTGATAAAACCAGTCTATAGATAGTCCATAGAGCATGTATATCTCTTGTCGGGCGCCCCACAGGGCCCTAGTGCAGACCCCGCAATTCAAATTATACATTGTCCGCCGTGTGGGCAGTCCAGGTATACCAGTGGTCTATGGTGGGCAAATAAACTTTAATAGATA
>JACEEZ010010674.1:0-30722 GCA_016584305.1 Chionoecetes opilio | reverse complement strand
AAGTTCATTTTGTTTTGCCCCAAACTCCAGTGATACTGACGATATCTGGCTTTTCGGAAACAACGTATGCTAATAATTCTTTACGCTTTAAAAAAAGCTTCTGGCATTTGGTAGAAATTTTTATTTCCTTGATAGTTTTGGTAACCTTGCGTGAGGGTTTACCGGCAGGGCGCTACGGCCCACTTTTTACGGGGGCGTTTGAAAAGTTACTTTGATTAGTTTTTGGGGAAACGGGACTACCCGCGTGTGGGGGTAAGAAAGGGGAAAAGGTGATGCTGCTACGCCGTCCGCTCGTCGTTTTTTATTTTTAAAGAAGAAACTTTATCTTTTTAGCAGACGTCCAAATGTCCCAGGGCCGCGGGGCTGAGGTGATCCGTCCCCCCATATGGATGGAACCTAAAACCGGATGGGACCTCGAAAAAAAAATTATCCAGAATTTGCGAAGTCACTTTCCCCTTGCACAAGAGCCCCCATCGGTTATTTGCGCTGAACGCCTTATGTAAAAGCTTCGGCCTACCCTAGCGGGGGAAAATTTCCCCTGAAATAATGATTGTTTTGTTTTATTTTAAATTTCCGGATCAATTTCCTGTAGTCCAAATTTCTTCGACCGCACGTACCGTCGTTTTTTCCCCTGCATGGATGACAAAGAGTTTTGAAAAAGGAGGAGGAGAAAAAGGGGGAGGAGGAGGGGGGAGAAGGAGGAAAGAATATAAAAGAAAGACTTGGGGCCTCTTATATTACCCCTTCAACCCCAGATTCGTGATCTAGTTTCCCACTCAATATGACCCAAATTGGTTTCGCCGGCATAAAACAGAACCATCGGAGACGTCAATAAAAACAAAAAACAAAGGCTGGACTAGACCCTGCCCAAATTTGAGCGTACGGTTTGCCCTACTAACGAAACCCCCTGGCTGAACACAGCCTTTTAAAAAATGTTCTTATCCGGGGATTTGGAAAGTAAAACAACATAGAGGACCCCCGTCGCTTAAACCCATCACTTTTACCGTGACACACACAAAAAGATACAAAGCTATTGTAAAAAGTTGTGGCTTTTCGAAAAACGTAACATAGGTAATAAAAATTTTATAGACTCGGCAGGGAATTTCTGGTTCCTGGGCCTTGAAAGTTCCCGTGCCTCTAAATTAAATTTCCCCCCATGGCACTCACATAAGGAAATCATTAAAAAAAAACAATCCTCGACAATAAATTTTAGACCCTGCTGTATGAATACATTGATTGAATGGACAGTTTTGTTGATTCCCGTTGGAACACACCAAGTCCGACTGTGTTGTATTTTAAATTTCTGTTTTCCCACTGTGGACTAGCGTCCAGAGAGTCTGGCTAAACCGTATTTTTTGGGCCCCATCCCAAACTGCTTTGGACAAAAAGAAACAGGGGTAGCAAACCAGGTAGGCAAAAATACATACACTCTTATTTTGGGATTATTCAGTTTTGCCCCTACTTTTTCCCCCTCTTCCTAAAAAAAGCTTTGGGGGCCTGGTGGAATGTGGAATTTTAGCTGGGGTACAAAAAATATGGGGGGCGCCCAACCCCATAGTTTTTTGAGTTTGGGATGTTGTAAAATCCCCAGATCTAGGGAAAATTGGATATGTTTTATGTCCAAGATGTTAACCCGACGATCCCATAAACAGAATGATGACCGGTGCAGCCCCCCCCCCCCAAAACCCCCCCCCTAAGAGGGAAGGTAAAAATTTGTCAGGTTACCGGGGGGTCGAGGGGGGGAGGAGCCCCACCTGTTAGGAAGTTAGATTAGTTGAGTATCGAAGGGGGGGGGGGGGCGTCGAGGGGGGCAACCACCCTTTCGGTTGGGTTTTAAATTTGGTTAGGTTAGGTTAGATTACCGGGGTTCGAGAGGGGCGGAGTCTCCCCGCTAATAGGTTAGGTTAAAATGTATTTGGTTAGATAAATTCTCCTAGATCTAAGGAAATTACCCTAAATCTAGGGAATGTTGGTTCCCTTACATAACTCCAAAATACGTGTTTCCAACGCATTATTTGCTCCCCACCGGAAAACCCTGCATTCCCACAGGTCCCCAAGCTTGTTGGAGGGAAGGGGGTTGTATTGTAGAGTATGGGCAAAAGCTAGAAATTTTACCTTTATTTTGTCAAGGAATTCCCTTACTCAGCTGTTGGTTATGCTGACAGTATACATGAGCCTAAAGGTCTTTAAGACTATTGGGAGGGGAAGTATAATTGCATTTCATTACTTTTCAAGAAATGATACGCACAATTTGGGGAGGCGGTAACAGAGTGGTTAGTGTCACCGATTTGGCGTTCTCGAAGACCCCGTTAAATCCCGAGTGAGACTCAAAATCCTTTTAAAAATGTTTCTGCACCGTCGAGGGCCTAAGAACACCCACATGCCCTTTTCATTAACTCTACCTTCGATTGTGAGTGTATCGGACGACACAGGGGGGCGGCATGAGCCTCTAATTACAGGCGTCACTATACAAAAATCACGCATCATTGCATGCGCCACCACGGGCGAGGGCTAACCATCACAGCCCCCAAGTAAGCCACCAGGGCTACCATCCGGCCCTGGAGATCACTGCCTACAGGCGCTATAGGCATAAATGTAAAAAACAAAAAAAAAAAAAAGCATGATTGCTGGCATACCTAACCTTTACTCTGCCCGCCCAGATTTATCGAACAATTCAAGGTCCATTGAATTTTGGTATTTTTTTTACCTATGACTACACATGTCATACAATTATTATTTTTATATATATATATTTTATTTTTATATATAAAATATATATATATATATATATATATTTTATATATAATTATATATATAGCCAAAAGCAAAAGGGGCCAAGCTGGACGCCTATACTTGATATATATATATATATATATATATATATATATATATATATATATATTAAAATATTATATATATATATATATATAATATAAAATATATATATATATCAAGTATAGCGTCCCGCTCTGGCCCCTTTGCTTTTGGCTCAGTCTTGCGGGGAAGTGGCAGCGAGCACGTTCCAGCCAATTAAATATTAGCTAATTTACTCATTAAGGGCTTATTCTTTCGCAAAAAGTTTTGTTTCAAGACCCCATTTGGTGATTTTTACAGCACTACTTTGCAATTCAAATTTCAGGTCAATCGAAATATTTAGGATTTGTTATTAACTTTTTGGCTTAAAACTAGTTCCACTCCCCTTACCCGAAGGGGGATGGTAAGTAGCAGCTCGCTTCGCTCGCTGCCAATAAGTAGTTAATTTTCCCTTTAAAAAAGAAGAGAATACATTACACAATAAGGCGCCCAGCCTCTGGCCCCTTTGTTTTTTGGCTCATTTATTGCGGCGGAACGTGCAGCGAGCCAGCCCCACCCAATTTAACTCATTCGCTAATTCCCATTAGGGCTTTTCTACGCAAAAATTTTTGTGCACAGACCCCCATGATTTTGCAGCATACTTGCATGTAAAATTCCAGCTCAATCCAAAAATTTTAGGAGTTTTTTAAACTTTTTGGCTTAAACTGGTTCCCCCCCTACGCAAAGGGCTTAGGGTAAGTAGCAGCTCGCTTCGCTCGTGCAAAAATCAACAAAAATTTTTCGCTTCGTTTGTTTCAAAATTTTTCACTGGATGAATTTTTCAATTTTTTGGATTGATTTCCCCCCATCCCGGAAGTCTTGCAGCGGGTTTGAATTTTTATTTTTGTTGTTAATAATGTTTTTAATATTTGGGGGACTTTCAGTGGGATTTTTTCAGTTTATATCATATTAATGTGAAAGAAGTAGTTCGAAGGATTTTTCCAACGAGGCAGAGTAAAACCGAACCATTTTGACATGATTGGTGATATGAATCTCGGCCTTGAAAGAAAAATTTGCACCCAACAAAAAAACAACCCAGGGGGTTACCACACCGGGGATTAACGAAAAACGAAAAAAAGTAAAAAAAGCGGACATTTTATCACTTTAAAAAAACCGGGACGAGCTAAAAAAAGCGTGATTGGTACCTTAAACATACAGGGCTAACCATCTAAACCCTTTTAAAGAAGATAAAACCCCAAAGGACCAAAGGATAACACGAAAAAAAGAAATGCTACCTATTTTACCACTACTACTGCTACTACAAATTTTTTAATCTACGCTGGCTTGCTACTGCTATACTGCACTACTTTTCAACTTACTACCAATATTACTGTTATTTGGAAAAAACGAAAAAACCAAGATTTAAAAATAATGATAATAGTTATTTTTAAATGTAGTTTTAGGGTGAGGATGATAACACGTAACCCGTCAGTCAATAAAACCCAAGGAAAGTATTTCCCTACCAGGTGGGCTGCCAGCGCAGCTGCCCCCCCCCAAGCTCTACCCCTTTTGTGTTCCCCAGTGCCAGTCAGGCAGCCTTAATCAACAGGTGGGAGCTGATCGGAAATCGATGGGCAGGGAAGAAACATAAAAGGACCAAGAAGTATGAGATGGGAAAGGATTAATATTTTGGGTGAATATAATATGCAAACTATCTCAAAATTTGGGAATTTTTCTTTCTGTTTTATTACACACGCACGCACAACACACACCCACCACACCCCACACACACACACACACACACAACATACACACCAAACAACACACACACCAAACCCCAAACACATTACATATGAGGACCAAAGTATTTTCCGTATTTGCGAATGCGAAATGCGAATATTTGGTTTTTAAAATTTGCGAAAGCGAATGCGAATTCGAAAATTTCTAAATTTTAAATAATCAATATTTTTGGAAACATAAGGGAAATGAAATATTTTTTTGGGTATTGAAGAGTTAGCCATAAAAAAAATGAAGTCAAGGTAAATCCGTTCAATTTTTTTGTTTCCAGGTTGCGGGACGAGGACCCCCCTACACAAATACTTACATAAAAATTTTACTAATAATTTTATTGCAATGTTTCACTTTGGGGAATGTCATTTGAGATAATCTCGAAAAACTAAACCCACCCCACTGGTGTGACTGGACCCTTATAGTCAGGGGGCCATAGAGCATGGGGGACTTTATTTATATAGTTTTTTTCTACCTGATTCTGAGGCCTAAGGTATCCCCTAAAAATAAACTGGCTGGTAAATTGAGCATACCCTTGAGCATTTTCAAATTCAAGATGGCCGCCAAGATGCCCACCGGAGCCTGATATTTGCTGTGAAATAGCTAGTTTATGAACCCCTTTGACCAATTTCAATAACTTTGGGTTGATTATGGGTTTTTAATGATGCCCGACTCATTAGATACACTTTTTAAAAACCCCATGAGGTAATTTTCAAGAACAAAAAGACCAGGTCAAGGCATTTTCTTTCCCATAATTGCAGAAAATACATATATAAGGCGTCTCTGCCCAAATTTATGTTATGATAATTTGGGTTTTTTTATACAATTTAAGATATATGCTAGATGTTGAATGTGATAAGGGTGGGCCAGGTCATTTTATGCAATAACATATTTGCTAGGTGCTGGTTGTGATCAATAGTCAAGCTAAAAGGAACAAACAAACCGAAATCAATTTTGTTTAATTTCAAGGCACCAACAAAAGATTGAAGATTCAAAACACATAGGGCACTAATTTATATGAGATTGTTCAGGTTTTATTCGAGTTCAGCAGATGATCCAGGTTTCTTTTACAGGGACACCTTTGCACACACAAAAAAGGGTACACATAAGGCCTTGAGACTTGCATCTACACCATTCGTGGCACACGGGTTGAGACTGTCGCACCCACATTTTATCACTTTTTGTAGCTCCTTTTGGGGCCCAAGGGTGTATCAGCAGGGACGATTGTGGGGATAATTATTGTACTACCCTCAAGACGTGTCCAGCCGTGGTCTACAGGGTCAAGAAAAGGTGGATGAGGTTCAAGGGCGTTATACCACACAGCAAGCTGGAAATGTGCTCGGAGAGCATTTTGGCGAAATGCTTCAGAGGTTGGGGGAAGTGAGCAGAGCTTAGGGGGCTCGAGGGTACATTTTCTCATCTTAGTCATCCATGCCTCCACTCTAGCTTCTGTCAGGATATTCTTGCCAGTCAGATTGTAGCATGCAAGTGTGAATTGAGCAGCCTCCTCAATCATATGATGGTAGGAGATCGCCGGCAGTGTCGCATCTCCCATGAAGTGAAATAAGACAACACCTGCAACAAAAGATTCAGTATATTGTTATTATTAGCATTATGAGTAGTCCAGATTTTCTATGGTTATCACATTATTGTTCCCCAATATGAAACCCAATATCATCTCACCTTCTCGCAGAACCTTGAGAACCTTTTTCTTGCCAATCCCAAAGCAGGATGCCACAGTGTCACACCCACTGAGGGCAGGTGCGGCAAACAGCCCGGGGATGATTGACATGTGTGTTTGTATAGTGAGATCAATATCAATGACACCACGATGGCGCTGAGGCCACTCCATGTAGATGGGACCACTAACAAGACAGCCAGCATGCTTGAAATGGACCAACAGCACAAAAACGTCTGTATCATCAGCGACGATGACACGGGCACCCTTGTTAATCACTTCACGACTTGCAACCTAGTAATGAACAATGATAATCATGAAAAGGTCTCTTTAGCACACGAACCACTAATAATGGTATTAATAATAGTTACTATCCACGATTATATCATTAATTTATAATGGATCTACCTGCTGGAGGATGATGGTGTCAGCCTCCTCTTTGGTCATCTCAAGATCTCTACGTCTGATCACAGTTCCACCTGGCAGCTCGAAGGGAACACCTTCTGCGCCAGTGAGAATCAGTGAGTGTGTGACTTCATCATCCTTGCGGTCTATCAGGTCTTTAATGATAAAGTTGATGATCTGAACCTTGTTTGATGTGACAGTGAATAAAACCTTTGCTTTGTCCTCCTCGGGACACACTCATTGTCTTGGGCGACTTCAATGCTACTATTGGCACTGTGAGAGATGGCTACGAGTTGTGTGTTGGTCCCCATGGCTCCGGTACCAGAAACACCAACAGTTCTCTGCTTCTGAACTTTGCAAGGTCCAGAAGGTTGAGAATTGCAGGTTCTTGGTATCAGAGACCAGAGCTGCACCGCTGGACATGGTATAGTAATGCCGGAGGGGTAGCTAAGGAGATCGACCACATCCTCGTTAGTACTCGTTGGAGGATCCTCCAGAACTGCAGGGTTTTACCGGAGTGCTGAGTTCTTTGGAACAGATCACAGACTTGTTGTTGCTACACTTAAGCTTCATGTCAAGTCCAGAAGAATCTCAAGAGGTAACCATACTGTGTTTCATCTTGAGAAACTGAAGGACTTGACTTGTGCTCATGAGTATGCGGTGGCAGTCTCAAATCGGTTTGATGTGCTCGGTGCTCTCGGGGATCCTGTAGAACTGTGGGATACCTTCAAACGTGAAACTCTACAGGCTGCCAAGGAGTGTATTGGGGAGCACCCGAGGTCAAGGCGTGGTTTTGTCTCGACGGAGACGCTGGAGAAAATCGAGGAGAGTCGCGCTGCCAGGCTGGCTGGGAACCGGCACCAGCACAGGGCTCTGTCACGCCGGACTAGAAACCCTCCTGAGGAGAGACAAGGAGAGGTATGTCAGGAGTCTCGCTGAGGATGTCGAGGGTCATTTGAACGCTAATGACCTCCGACCCGCCTACCGAGCCCTGAAGAAGCTCCGTTCCAAGTCTCCTTCTCGGGCGAGTCCTATCCGAACAGCAGATGGGCGCCTCGTGTCGGACATGGATGGGCAGATGGCTCGTTGGCTGAGTACTTTGGGCAGTTGTTCACGGTGGACCCTCCAACTGAGCAGCTTCACACCACTGGGTTACAGGCAGTGGATGCCGATCCTCCCATTGACGAAACCGCACCCTCTCTTGACGAAGTCAGAGAGGCTGTAGCAAAGTTGAAGGGTGGAAAGGCAGCTGGTGTATGTAATATCAGTGCCTGGAGCTCCTCAAAGCTGGGGGTGAGGCCATGATCCGCGGGTTGCATGCTGTCCTGACTGCCGTGTGGCAATCAGGTACCATTCCTCCTGACTGGAAAAGGGGGCTGGTCGTCCCTATCTGGAAAGGGAAAGGGGACCGTCAGGACTGCAACAATTACCGCGGTATTACACTGCTCAGCGTAACAGGCAAGGTGCTTGCCCATCTATTGCTGGCACGGATTCGCAGTCATCTGGTGAAGCATCAGAGACCTCAGCAGTCTGGGTTCACGCCTGGTAAGTCAACAACGGACCGTATCCTAGGCTCGTGTCCTGGTGGAACGCCGACGTGAGTTTCGACAGGGGATGCTTGCAGCCTATGTTGATCTCAAGAAGGCGTTTGACTCAGTGCATCGTGAGTCACTTTGGGATCTTCTGCGACTTCGAGGGATTCCTGCAAGGACTATTGGTTTGATAACTGGTCTGTATTCTGGGACTGAGAGTGCTGTGAAGTGCGGGGCAGGTGTATCCAGCTTCTTTCCTGTGAATACAGGAGTGAGGCAAGGGTGCGTCCTTGCCCCATCACTTTTCAACACTTGTATGGACTGGGTATTGGACAAGGTTGTAGATCAAAGTGATTGTGGAGCATCCGTCGGCAACACCAAGATCACTGATCTTGTTTTTGCCGATGATGCAGTAATCTTTGCTGAGTCGCTGGAGGTCCTGGTGATGGCTCTCGAGGCGCTGCACGAGGAGGCAAAGCCTTTGGGACTTGCGGTCTCCTGGCTCAAGACCAAGGTCCAGGTGTTTGGAGACGTACTAGATGAAGCAGTACAGTCTGTTCATGCGTGTGGCGAGGACATTGAGATCTTGGAAAGTTTTACATACCTTGATAGCGCAGTCCATAATGACGGCGGGTCACGTCAAGAAGCCTTACGGCGGATTGGCATAGCCCACGGTGTTATGGACTCGCTCAGCGGGAGTATTTGGCGTTGTCGGTACCTGTGCAGGAGGACAAAGATCCGGATCTTCAAGTCGCTTGTGATCCCTGTCCTACTCTATGGTTGTGAGACATGGACACTAAATAGTGATTTGAAGAGACGAATCAATGCCTTTGGTAATAAGTGTCTTCGCAGAATCATGGGGTATCGCTGGGATGATTACGTGTCAAATCAGCGATTGCACCGTGAGACTAAATCGAGGCCTATTACCTGCATAGTCCGTCAGCGCCAACTTCGGCTATATGGGCATGTGGCACGCTACCCTGAAACCGATCCTTCCCATCGGGTTGTATCTGTAAGAGACAATCCGGCGTGGAGGAGGCCAAGGGGGCGCCCACAAGGCTCGTGGCTGGGGCAAGTTGATGTTTCTTGTCGAGAGCTGCTTGGTATGGGAAAGGAGCCTGCATGGGAACTCGCGCGTGGTGACCCCCGGGAATGGCGTCGCAGGGTGGGCGAGGCGACGCGCCCCCCGGCGTATGCCCCTAATGATTGATTGATTGAGCAGGAAGTCGTGAGGTTGGCATTAGTTTGAAGACTTTGGTCACTCCTTTATTTCACTAATCCTTGTTACCTCCTTAGTGCTGCACTAATATACCGGTCAAATATGAGGTATACATCTGCCGACTCTTGGTAATGACGAATATGTGACCTGAATGCATCGATGTCGTCCTGAACTAGAGCATTGGAGGCACTGGGCCAAGGAACCACCCATAGTATAGCACAGCCATCGAGATTGTAGGAATCTTTCATGACTTATCGATGTGACCTCTCAATGGCCAAATAATTCTTTAGGTGTGACTTTTGTGGGCTCTCATGTCACCATGATCATCAAACATGGAGGTGGCAACTGGTGAAAGTTATGTCGCCAGCATTGACTCTATGGAAGGTGATCCTTCCCGCTTGCTGGCATTCGGCCTAAGAGCTCGAGCATAAAAAACGCCAGTATCTATTACTTTCTGATCACCAATGTCAATTACTTGCGACTGGCAATCATAGGCACAGTTACTCGTTTCAGTGGTTTGTAGAAAACATCTGGCAAGGCTGTTTCAAATTCCTTCTGCTGCTTCATTCCCAACTCAAAGGCATCGTCGACCTTCATGTCTTGAAATTAAGCATAATTGATTTCGGTGTTCCTTTAGCTTGACTATTGCTCACAACCAGCACCTAGCAAAATATGTTATTGCATAAAATGACCTTGCACCACCCTTTATCACATTCAACATGCAGCATATTCATATATATAAATATATATACTCTTAAATTGTATAAAGAAACAAATTATCATACCATGAATTGCAGAGACAGCCTTATATATGAATTTTCTGCAATTATGGGAAAGAAAATACCCTTGACCTGGTCATTTGTCCTTGAACATTACCTCATAGGGTTTCAAAAGTGTATCTAATGAGTCGGGCATCATTAAAAACCTATAAATCAACCCAAAGATCATTGAAATCGGTCAAGGGATTCATGAACTAGCTATTTCACAGCAAATATCAGGCTCCGGTGGGCATCTTGGCGGCCATCTTGAATTTTGAGAAATGCTCAAGGGTGTGCTCAATTTACCAGCCAGTTATGTTTATGGGATACCTTAGGCCTCAGAATCAAGTGAGAAAAAAACTATATCCATCAAGTCAGGGTTCACCATAAAAATTTGCTTTGGCTGCCTGACTATTACGCAGTAGGCTGCTGCAATACTGTTCTCTTTCTAAGAAAGATGATTGTGCTCGTGGGTGACAGAGAAGAGCGCGTATATGCTTACTGCAGTATGGCGCACGAGGCAATGGCTGGTACCAAGAGTCAAGGCGGTAGAGGGACGAACGACGAACGGCAGAGAAAAGGTATCATAAAGAGGATACTTTTTTGAACGAAGAGCAGCGACGGCAGCCGGCAGTCAGGGTCGAAGACACGGGTATCCCCGTGTCTTCCCGCAACCTTCGATGCATTTTTATTACTTTCCTAATCTGGAGGGATGAATATATATATTTAACAAGATATCTTGCAATAAGTATTTAAGTATAAGTACAACATTAATAGGTATTACATATGTGGCAATAAGTGATTTGAGTGACAATACTACAGGAGATTCGGGGTAGCGGGGTGGGTCGTGTTTAAGTCTCCCGCCATCCTCAAGGTCGCTGCCAGATCCCGCAAGGAAGTTTCTCTTACCGTACATGTTTACATGTGCAGTAAGACAAACTTACCCATACACGCCTCTACTGTTAATTAACTTTATAAAATATATATTTCACCAACTTCATAACCGAGCAACGTTTCTATTGATGTTTTTGATGAGTATACGGGCATCTCTGCATTATAGTCACACCAAGGCAAGGCATTTTGAAGGAACACTGTTACCAATACACAGGCGCGTGCATACCTTACGCGTGCAACCGACCCTGCCTTCCTGTCAACTCTTGTTAACGATTTGATAGCTCTGCCTCGACCTAGCCTTCGTCGGTGCCTCGCCGTTCGTCGCCCGCCAGCCTTGTCTCTTGGTACAAGCCAATGAGTTGAGTTCATTAACAGGGACCTTGAGAGTAGCGGCTGCCACTCTGTTGGAGGGTAGAGGATGGAGGTAGTGCTCGAGGGAGTATGGCCTAGCCTACCACTACGACTCCCTACCCCATTCTTTTAATTAACGCTCGGCTAAATTATTAATTTATTTATATGTTTGCTTGTGTAATGTTATGTTCACTTGTATCTTATTTGTGTTGATGTATTGATTTGGGCAAAATATTCGCATATTCGCAAACAAATACGACTGGGAGTGCGAATGCGAATGCGAATGCGAATATTAAAAAAAACATGCGAATATTCGCAATTGCGAATGCGAATGCGAATATTCGTTCCATCACTAACACACACACACACACACATACACACACACACATACACACACACACATCACACACACACACACACACACACAAAACACACACACACACACACACAACACACACATACACACACACACATACACACACACACACACACACCGCTCGTTGGTCCTGTGGATAAGATCGTGGAGCGCCATTCTGTGGTTAGTCGATTTGAATCCCCGCTCGCTCCCATGATGTTTTACTGACAAATGCGGGCGGTTACTGCCCTCCTTTGAGCAAGGGGATGGCGTGCATGGCGTGTGTGGTCTCAGTATTACCCAAAGATTGGTCATTATGAGCTTCAAACTCGTTATGAGAGGGTGAAACTTGCGATCGCGAGCCCGACTAGCGAAGACATGACCGTGGGTGATACGCGTTTGCATGCCTTGAAGCCCGGAGCCGGTCATTATGAACTTCATGCTCGTTTCGGGAGGGTGAAACTTGCGATTGGAAGCCCGACTAGCGTGGACAAAACCGTGGGTGATTGATTACCCACACACACTTGCATGCCTTGAAGCCGGAACCATGGCTTGAAGTAGGGATTATGGGCATGTTCATGATGAGAGAGCTCTTCTCGAGGAAGAGAAAGATGACAAGGATGAAGAATAGTAAGAAGAGAAGTTGGAGAAAGTTAAATAAGAAGATATGGAGGTATGATAGGAAGGAACTTAAGAATATGAGACATTGGGATAGCTGAGAATATAGGAAGAGGAAGAGTAAGAGGGGGAGGTTGCAAAGGAGCAACATAAGTTAAATCTTAACCCTTGAGACCCAGAGCGTAATTTATATTGTAAATTGGCTACCATCAGACGATTTTTTGTTTATATAAACAACATTCTATAGATATGACCTGTTTAGTATCCTTGTCTACTAACTAATTTTGGTATATGCAGTTATTTTTCGTATTTTTATGGCTCGACAACATACAATTTTTTATAAGGAAAGATTAGGGCGTGATGGGGTTGATAAATAATGCACCGTAAGTATAAAGTATGAGAGAGAAAAGGGAGGAGAAGAATATAAGGAATATGATAAAAGCTATTGTAAGGCGAGATAAAGGAGAAAGCAAATTAATAAGATAAGGCAAATAAAGAAGTAAAGATAGAGGTGGAGGAGGAAGAGGAGGAGGAGGAGGAGGAGTAGGATTATCGTAAGTCTTTAAGAGTTCAAGAGAAAAAAATTTACGCAAAAAATAGAAAATGAAAAAATGGTAAGAAAAGAGAGAGAGAGAGATAGAGAGAGAGAGAGAGAGAGAGAGAGAGAGAGAGAGAGAGAGAGAGAGAGAGAGAGAGAGAGAGAGAGAGAGAGAGAGAGAGAGAGAGAGAGAGAGAGAGAGAGAGAGAGAGAGAGAGAGAGAGAGAGAGAGATAAACGAAAGCAAACCTATATGAGAAGAAAAAACTGAAATACGAGAAAAGGAGGAAAGCTATCAAAGACATGAAAAGGAATAAAGGGAAGGAGAGCAGAAAAAGGAGGAGGAAGAGGACCAAAAGAAGAATGAGGAGAAGGAAGGGGAATGACACAATCGATTTTCATGTGCGTTATCGTAATTTTGACTCTTCACTGTTATGCATTGAATACAACACGCAATACTGAACACAAGTCAGTGTGCCAGTCGGTGAAGCTGGAATGTGTCGTCCCTTGAATTATTGGCCGTTGGGGTTGGGTCTTCAATCACTCGCCCTGACACGCTCCTGTCGTCCTTATTCACTTCCTTGACCAGATTTTCTTGATCCAGGAATGTCATCTTTCAATCTAACCCAAGATCTATCTATTCCTCGTTTTGTCCTATTTTTACTTTCAGCATATATTTAGCCTTACTTGAACCTACCTCGTATACCTCCTTCATCCCTCGTTATTTTGTCTTTGATCTCACTAAATCCCGTTTTGTCTTAAGTCTTAAGCCTCATCTCTCCGCCTCCTTAGATACTTAAAGCTATTGATTGGTCTCTACTCCTCCAACCACATCTTCAGTCCAACCTCTCCTCACTTCCTCTTAATCCACTTCACATTTCTTTCAGCTCATTGAAACCCTTAACGTTATATTGAAGTTGTATTTTTTTTTCAGTTTTCCTTGACTTCAACCTTTCTAGCTTTACCCAAAACAGCGAATTCCAGAACAGCATAGCCCAATGCAGACCAGTCAAGCACTATCTCATCATCTGATCTTGCTCTCACCAACTTTTCATCCCTGACATGTCCTCTCTCCCTTCCATGTTCCATCCATTTCGTACTCTGTGACCCTCCGTCCCATCATGCAGGTAACATGGAACTATTATCACAGGATGTCACCTTCGCTTTTAACCTTTTTGCGTTTGTACATCATCACTTTCTTTGAACCTCTGGGAATATTGCGTCTCGCGGCGACAACTTTTGATGTGTTACTTGTAGAGATGACGCGGGAGCCTATTGAATAGCGGAAGAATAACTGTAAAAAAAATCTGTGAAACTCGTCTCTTGCTACACAGACCTCTTTCCCGGATAACCTTCCTGCCATGCCCACTGCGATTCATTGTGGGAGTTTTGACATTTGTAAGACGGTCCTGTGGGTTGTATAATAACATGAAAATATAGAACCCATTATTCGCAGAGATCATGGAGAAAGCGAGATGATAGATATTTCGCAAGTTTTGATTAAAAACCTCGTATATATATGCGATAAGGCTATTTTTTTCTTAGCAGGAATATAGTGAGTTATTCTTTCATCATCTTGTGCTCATGGTTTTGTAATACCAGATTAAGGGAAGGCTAAGAAGATCGCAGGACAAAAAAATAATAAGAGTAACAATCTGTTAGCAATCCTTTGTACCGAACAAATCATGAGGCTTTGTATGTTAATCCTCTTTTCATCTTTTCAAAATCCTTTTCATCTATAACACAACACGACATCATTCCGTTGGTAGCTTTTGACAGGAGAACCATCACCTCATTTCTTCATAAACATCGTCCTCTATATCGCAACACGTTTTTAATCCTGATCTTGAAGGCTTTGTATTATAAGCCTCTCTTCAGCTCGTAATCGCTCCGCCTTGTAACATTCCACGACAAAAATCTGCCCACGACTGACATATTCACTCGGCTATCCCTTCCCATGTCTCCATCTCCATCTCCATCTTCTCTTCATCATCACATCAACTCTTCACATTCCACTCCAATATACATTCTCAACAATCTATCAAATGTATTCCTTGTACCTGTTTCATTGTACCCGTACTTGTAGCCGTTTACATCTATATTCTCGATATTGATAATAAGACAAAAAATTAATGAATGAGTTAATCAATGAAAATATTCCATGTCTGCAAGGATTCTGCATTTTATAGAACACCCCTGAATCAAAAAAAAAAACATCAGAGGTTTGAAATTTAATCAAATGCAGAATCAGAAGCCAATATGACCCGCAAATGGGCAACCTTTGTTGACTAAAAAGAAAGAAAATGGAGGAGGGTCTAAACAAAAAGGAGAGAGAGCTAGAGAATAAAAGGAGAGAGAGACAAAAAAAGGAGAGAAGAAAAGAGAAAGAGAAAAAAGGAAGAGGGGAGGAAAAGAGAGAGAGAGAGAGAGAAGAGAGAGAGAGAGGGAGAGAGAGAGAAGAGAGTAGAGAGGGGGGAGAGAGGAGAAGAAGGAAAAGAGAGAGAGGAGAGAGAAAAGAGAAAGGAAAGAGAGAGGAGAGAGAGAGAGTATTTGGGGTTTTTTTTAGGTTCACAAATTTCAACATAAAAATATAATGATCCCCCAAACCCCCAGTCCATTGAAATAGGTTCTTATGGATTTGATAGAAACCACGAGTGGTGTGAAAAGCGTAGCTTTGTAAAGGGTTGAACCTATTTGGTAAGATAAAGGGAAAAAAAAATATATATATATATATCATATATATAACTATAATATACATATATAATCAAATTTTTAATATAAACATACAATTATATTTTTAATATTATATTTAATGTATATTTATATTATATATGTAATATTATATATATATATAATATAATATAATAACAAAACAATTTCATATATACATATTATATATACATATACATAAATACATTACAATCAATAATAATAATAAATATCATAACATAACATATACAAATAATAAATATATATATATATATATATATTATACTAATATAAAATAATATAAATATATAATAATATATATAATATATATAATATAATTATATATATTAAAAATATATATATATATAAAATATAATAAATTTTTAATATATATTATATATATAATAATTAAATTTTATCATATATAATATATAAGATAATAAATAAATATATATATATATTATATATAAATTTTATATCTATTTTATAATATATATATATATATAAAATTTTATATATATATATAATTAAAATATAAATATTATATATAATTATTATATATATATAATATATATATATTACTATATATATATATATAATTTTTATATATAAAATAAATATTATATAAAAATATATATATAATATATATATATAAAACATATATATAAATTATATAAAATAATATTTATATATATATATATATTAAAACTATATAATATATATATCTATATTATAATATATATATTATAAAATATAAAAATTAAAAAAAATATAAAATATATAAATATATATATTATTATAATATTATATAATTATTTTTTTATTTTTTAACAAATTTAGCAAGATAAAGTAATTTAAAAAAAAAATTAAGAAAAAATAAAAATAAAAAATATTATTATTTTATTATATTAATTATTAATATAATAATTAATACTTAATAACAAAATATGAAAGATAAAAGTAAACAAATTTAAAATTGAAAATAAAAATGAAAAATAATAAAATATATAATAATTTTATTTTTAAAAATATTAAAATGATTAAAAAAGGGTTTTAAAAAAAATAATTTATTATTTTAGGTTTTCATATAAAGAAAAAATGGGGAAAATAATTTTAAATTTTAAATTTATGAACTTTAAAAAATAAAATAAAAAAATAAATTTTAATGATCCTAAAAGTAAATTTAAAATAAAAATATATTGATAATAAATAATAGTTTTAATTAAAATAATATAAAAATTATAACAAAAATATATAATAAAGATAAAAATTTTTAAAAAATAATAAAAATAATTTAAAAATAAAATGTTTATGAAACATCAATTTTAACAAAAAATAGTAATACTACTTATCTACTATCGCTAAAAATAAATTATACTACAATAAAATAATAAGAAAATAGTAATAATAAAAATGTTAATATCAAAAAATAATAAAAAAATAATAACAAAAATATATAATAAAGAAATAATGATGAGAAAATGAATTATAAAAATTTGGTGATCATGAAATTTGTAACATTAATGTTAAAAGGTAGATAAAAATACTGTTTACAAGCAATAAAATAAAAAACACTAGAAGGACGTGTAGTAAATAAGAGAAATAAGTAAAACCCAAAACCAAACAGACAAAGAAAGGGAATGGAATCGGGAGTAAAATAAAAAAACTAGCAATCTAAAAAGCTACATATCATAATAAAAAGAAGAAATAGAGCCCGGAAAAAAACAACCGCGGGAAGGGGGGAATAGTACCAAAAAAAAATTTTTTTTTTTGGGGGGGACTACAAATCAATTTTTTTTGAAAATTAGACACAAAAGAAGAAAGGGGTAAATTTTTTCCCAAGCTTTTTATAAATAATATAAATAATAATATATATAATAAATATAATATAATATATAAAAAATTTTATATAAATATATATATATACCCTAGTGCGGCGTGCGTGGTGCGTGCGTGCTGCTACGTGCGCACGCAATAAAATAGAAGATAGAATAGGTAGAAGGAGATAGAAGATAAAAGTATAATAGAGAGAGAGATAGATGAAACAGAAGAAAGTAAGTTAAAAAACCCAATAAATTTAGGAAAAAATAGAGTTTTGAAGCATTGTTGATAAAGGTGCATATTAATGTATTATATATAATATTTAATATAAATATATATATATATTATATAAAATATAATATATTTAAATTTAAATTTTATTATTATTATAAAATATATATTATATATAAAAATATTTTAATATAATATAAATATTATATTATTTTTATATATATCTGATGTTCAGGGTGACAGAGACATCGTCATACGGGGGTTGTTTTTGCGCAACTTTTTCGCCAAGGCATTTGGGCATCATCGGCTAAAAAAGAAAAAATTTAAAATATATTGGAATGCAAAAACGAAATCAAAAAAAAAATTTTTCTAAAAACAATAAAAATTTTCCTATATTAAAATTATAATAAAAATAAAAAAAATTTTGTCTAAGGGCCCTTGGTGTGTATGCGTCTGAGTTGTAGAGGACAAGAACACTTTTTTTGTGGGTGAATTCAGTTGTGTGGGCGATCAAACCCGAGATGGGGCAATCGAACAGTGGTAGTCATTTGAGAAAGTATTTGGGTGTAAAAGACTGGTATTAAGATCAGGGGACAAAGCGAGTGTATGCTTTAAAAATTTTTTGTGTCATAGGGTAGTGGGCCTTGGATAGGTAAAAGTCTTTATAAAAAAGGGTGATCTAAACATTGAGGTGAGCGGATTGAGATGCGAAGGTGAAGAAAGGGCGACCATAGGCAAAAAACCCCTTATGCTCAGAACCCCAAGGGTTTAGATCCTTTGTCTCGCGAGTATCTACTTTAAACAAAAAACTTTTAAATTTGTAAATTATGTTGAAATAAGGGCTTTAGGTATAGGTCTTTATTTGAAATGATTTTTAGGGAAAAAGAATTAGTAAAAAATAAATTTAAATTTTGAGTAGGAAGAGTGATTTAAGTAGATCATGATTTTTTTCCGAAGGTGTAACGAGATGGCCTAAAAGGGGTTTAAAAGTGGTGTCTAATAGGGTTCGGGTTCGCGATCGGGTTAAACTTTTTGTAAAAATTGAGAATTTTTTTAAAATTTGGGGGGGTAGCCTTTGGGGAAAAAATTAGAAGGGAATTTTGATTCTTTTCAAAGGAAAACAATTTGATGAGAAAAAAATGCATTTGGGAGTAGGGTCTTTAAAAGATGATTTTAAAAAAGGTTTGGGATAAAGAAGTATTTATTTTTAAGCCCTGAAAATAGGTTTCTATAGACTGAGGTGGAAGGAATTATTTTTCGAGTAACTAGGATACTAAAAAGGGGAGGATGATTGTTTTCAATTTTATAAGTGAATTAAATTTGGGTGTGAGAATTAAGGTACTTGAAATAAAGGGGAAAGTGCTCGGTATTTTAAAAAATAAAAAAGTGTCGTTAATATGTTTATAATAAAAAGGTTTTTTAAAAAATTAGGACAGTAGACAGCCACATTTTCCCCATGGGACAAAAACAATTTTCAAAAAACCCCAAAGACATTGAAAAACACAAAATTTTTCATAAAGTAATTTTTTTTTTAAAAAAAAAAAATTTTTTTTATAACGTTATAAAAAGATTTTTTTTTTAAAAAACTTTATGCAAAAAGTGGTTTTTCAGGGTCTCCTGGGTTTTTTGTAATTTTTTTATTTTACCATGAGGGAAAGTGGGGTGTTAACTGTCCTAAACTTTTTAAACCTTTTATTTTAAACGATATGTAGACGACACTTTTTTTCTTTTTTAAAAAACCCAGCACATTCCCTTTTTGAAGTACCTTAATCTCAGCACCCCAAAATTTAAATCACATATGAAATTGAAAAACAATATCCCCACCTTTTGATATCCAGTACTCGTAAAAAATAATTTCCTTTCCACCTCAGTCTATAGAAAACTACTTTTTACTGGCTTGGAACTCAATATGCTCTTTATCCCAACCTTTTTAAAACAATACTATTAAAACCCTATACACAGAGATAGTTTTTCATCTAATTGGGGTTTTTTTTTGAAATGAGATCAAATTTCCTTATATTTTTTTCCAAAAAAAGGTACCCCTCAAATTAATTAAAACAATCATCTCAAAGTTCTTTCAAAAAAGTTCAACCCCGAGTCGAACGAACCCCAACCATATTGACACAACTATGTTAAATCCCCTTTTAGGCCATCTCAGTTCACCATTCGGAAAAAACTCAATATCTATTTAAACACATCTTTCCCAACTAAAAAATTTAAATTTTTTTTTACTAATTTTTTACCCCAAGAACTCATTTTAATAAAAGCTCTTACCAAAGCCCCTTTTTTCAAATAATTTTCGAATTCAAATGTTTGGAACGCTGATACGTCGGCGAGACGACGGGGAACTAACCCTTTGGGTTTTGGCATAAAGGGTTTCTGCAGTACTGGTCGACCATTTTTTACCTTTGCAATCTGCAATCCGCTCACACTCCAATTTTGATCACCCTTTTTTTTTTGAAGACTTTTTTACCCCCAAGGCAACTACCTAGTGACACAAAATTTTTAAAGCTTAACATAAGCATTTCCCCCGACTTAATAAAAGTCATTCACACCAAACAATACTCAAAGACTACCATGTTCGATTTCCCGACTTTGGTTTGATCGCCACACAAGTGAAAGTACCCCCAAACTAGTGTTCATTCAGCCTTACCAACTCAGAAAGTCACCACCCAAAGGTCGTTAAGTACAAATTATATTTTATTATTTGTTAGTAATTTTAGATAATATAGGGAATATTTTTGTTTTTGAATTAATTTTTTTGATGTCGCTTTTTTGCATTCCAATATATAAATTTTAACTATTTTTCCCCGATGATGCCAAGGCCCTTGGGGAAAACGTTTCGCATAAAAAACCCAAGTATGACGAGGCTCTGTCACCTGAAACATCAGATGTATCAAAAAGAAAATCAACTTAAAATAATTTTATATATATAAAATATATAATAATATATAATCTATATATAGTACCATATAATATTGGGTGTCAGCGGAAAATCGTCACTTGTTGCTATGGTGCCTGCAACGTTCGAGGGCCGCTTTCGGAAATTTTCAGAATAGATATAAAAAAAAATTAAAATAAAATAAAAATCATACATAACATGATACTAGAATATCGGTTACATAATAATCGATATATATAATATATATATATAATATATATATATATATATATATATATATATATAATATATATATATATTATATATATAATATATATATATAATATATATATAGATATATATATATATATTATATATTTTATATATATATATATATATATATATATATATATATACGGATCATATAGACTGGTTTATCAGTATATATGATATACTGTAATCTTCGAAATGTTTGTTCTATAATATCATCAAATAAAAAACAGTAAAACACGCTAAAGAAATGCCATTACGAGACTCTGAAGAAATATGTATGAACTTAATATTCATTTTAACTCTTCGCCATTTAAAACTTTGCGAGTCAACTTTATCATGAAGGGCATCAATAGAAGCGCAATTGTATTAGCTTTCCATTGATATATTTCGTGTTTTGTTAAATTATTTAGAACCATGCAAAAATTAGCGTTAAACAAATAAATAAAATCATCAATCGGGTAATTTCCTGATTGATGATGTTATTTATTTACTTATATATTAGTTTCTGATAAATGAATTAGCACCATGTAAAATTAGCGTTAACTAAATCAATAACCTCTTCAATCGGGAAATTACCCGATTGATGTTTTTTTTTTTTACGCTAATTATGCATGTTTCTAATTCATTTATCAGAAAACGAAATACATCAATGGAAAGCTAATACAATTGCGCTTCATTGATACCCTTCATGATAAAAGTTGACTCGCAAAGTTTAAGTGGCAAAGAGTTAAAGGGAATATTAAGTTCATGCATAGAGTATATTCATACATACTTCAGAGTCTCGTAATGGCAGTTCTTTAGCATGTTTTATTGTTTTTTATTTGGTAATATTATAGAACAAGCATTGCGAAGATTACAGTATATCTTATATATTGATAAACCAGTCTGTATGATAGTCCATAGACCACTATATCTCTTTGTCGGGCGGGCGGGCGGGCGCTATGCAGCCTGGCCATTTCAAAACATTGTCGCGTGAACAGTCCAGAGATATAGTGGTCTATGTCCTATATTATCTATAAACTAAAAACATAATTTAACAAACCTTGAAGTGTATGCTGTCTAGGTTGACAGAGGACTGAATGGACAACAATATTACATGTAGCATTTTGGTTCCTATGAGGAGATCGGAACAAGAGTCGGACGATCGAGACAGTGTCGTGGTAATCATTGAGTATATGTAATTGGCATGAGGTTACTTTATTATTAAGATCGGGAGACAAGTGCTTGATGTGTATGGATTCTAATAATTTAGTATCACTAGAGAAGTTGCTTTTGATAAGATTCTAAAATCATCAATAGAGAATGGGTGATCAAAATCATGGGAATGTGAACGTATTGCAGATTGAGAAGGGAAGAAATAGCTCGGCCAGTACGAACAGAAACACCTTTATGTTTTGCGAACCCAAGGGTTAGATTTGTCGACGTCTCGCCAATGTATCAAGCCTTACTGCTCGAAGATTCAATTCATAAATTATATTGGAGATAAGAGTTTTAGGTATAGGATCTTTATATTTGAAATGTGATTTATAGTAAAAGGGTTAGTAAAAGCAAATTTAAATTTTGAGTTAGGTAAGTGTATCTTAAGTAGATCATGAGTTTTTTACGAATGGTATAACTAAGATGGCCAATAAATGGAAGTTTAATATAATGTGTGTCTAATATAGATTCGGATTGACTCGACTTAGGGTTGAACTTTCATCTAAGGAGCTAGAGATTGTTTTTTCAATCAATTTAAGGGGATAACAATTATTTTGGAAAAATATTAGTAAGGAATTAAATTTCATTATCGAAGGCAAACCAGTGGAGGAGAAACTATAACATCTGTGTAGTAAAGTCTTAATAGTATGGTTTTAAAAAGGTTAGGGATGAATGATAAATACTGAGTACCAAGGCCTGTGAAGGTAGGTTTACGATAGACTGATGAGGTAATCAAATAATTATACTTACGTGTAACTAAGATATCTAGAAATGGCGGTGATAATTGGTTTTCAACTTCATATGTGAACTTAATATTGGGGGTTAAAATTAAGGTAATACAAAAATAAGGGAATATGTTCAATATTCTTAAAAAGTAATAAGGTGTATAACATAACGTTTATAATAAAAGGGTTTTTAAAAGAGGTTTGGACAGTCAGACAGCCAAATTTGTTCATGATAACATAGAAAAGCATTGGCAAGGGAAGGACCCAAGCAAAACCCCCTGGAAACCCCATCAGTTTGGACATTACATCAGACATGGACGTTTTTTTTTATTAAATATGAATGGAGTCTTTGATAGCTAAAGTTAATAAATCAGAGAATTGTTTTTTTGTGAAGTTAAGAAAAGTGGTAACATTATTAAATAAATTATCAGTGATGATCCCAATAGTCTCATCTAATAGAATATTTGTAAATAGGGATTGGATGTCAAAACATAGCCATTACCGCATGTTTATGCTAATTGTTTTTCATTCATGTGCAAAATCAAAAGAGTTCTTAATTGTATATGCATTGCTAGTTAGGGGGCAATTATCGGGAAAATTTTGCTAAGTTATAGGTAAAAGTGATAATAGTACTAAGCATAGGGCGTAAGGGGTTACCTATTTTATAAGTTTTCGGTAATCCACAGAGGACACCAGGGGAGGAACCGCTAGGAAATATAATTGAAGGCTTCTTTAGTAATAACTTTTAATTTAAGTAGTGCTCTAAGATGACAGATAAGTCTGTCTTCCATTTTAGTAATGAAAGAAAATGCATTATCAGTAAGGACTTTAAATTTAGTCTTATCATTAAAAATGGATTCAGCTTTGTTAATATACTTAGTTTTATCTAAAATTACTCTACCACGTGCTTTATCGGGTCTAGTGATTAAGATAGTATTATCAGATTTAAGGTAATTTAATGCATCGAACTGAATTTGTGGAAGTTTAGGGAAGGAATGTTTGAAGTCATTAAATTCGTGGTATAATGAGTGAGCAATAGTAGAAATGCCTTGAACCAAGTTATCCCAATCAATAATAAATGTTTTTCTAGCTTTATATTTAAGTGTATTAATAAGTTTCTCAAATGCAAAGTAATGTTTAACATAGTTAATATTAAATTTTGGTAAGGCAAAAGTTAGTCCAAGGGAAAGTACATCTTTTTCAGTAGGAGTTAACGAACGATTAGAAAGATTAATTACGACTTTATCCTTATTGACCAGGTGTTCCAGAAAAATGCCTAGAGAACACAGTTTTTTCCTATGACAAGCTTTAGCTGTTTTGAATTTAGAGTCTTTACTACGTACTAATCTATTAAAAAGACAATTAAAATCAAGCCGAGACAAAGTGTTTTTCAGAACAGATTTAGATTGATTAAATTCCTCTGTATGATTTTTAAGTAGCCTGTTTTTCTGTTTTAGTTCTAAGTTTAATAATTTAAATTGAAATGACCTGTAGATGTGTGTTGCCGTGAAACCCGTCTGGGTATAATGAATACTTTACTCCTCCAGCTGAAACCCAGCCGTGTTACGACAACAAGGGATTGATAATTATAAGTAAGCTGCCACCAGTTCAAGATTTAGCCTTAAAGTCTAACTCTTGAACAGAATGTTAATGTTTATCGACAAGAGAGTAACGTGGATTTTATATTTTCATATGAATATTTTACCGAGTTAACATGGAATTAATTTCGAAGGACTGGGAGTAAGTATTTCTTCAACACACCTGATATGTACTTCAGATTTATTAATAACAAGCACACGTCTCCGTGGAAGATGTTACTATTGTCTAATGGAACATTGGAAAATACTAGGAGGACGTATTATATGAAGGTAACTGGATATAAAACTAACACATTTGGAGAGAATGATTTGATACTCGGAACGACACGCATACTCGAGTAAGATTCTACACCTCCGATCACTACAAGGTTTTAAGATCCTTTCACAAGACGAGTGGTCGTGGATGAACACAACGCCGTTGCACGAAATAGTTCTGATTTTCACGTGGAAGTCGCTGATGGACAGCGCACTTCTTCACTCCTTTTCACATACACTATGAGATATCATTCACCCTAATGTGGCGTTTCTCCTATTCTTTCCACTTAAACTAACACCAAAAGTAATCATAACAGCATGACTAATTAGGAGATAAGGAGGGAGTGTAAGAATATTGTATGTCTGCGTTAAACCATGTGGCCGTCGCTTCAAGTTGAATTGCAGAGAGTTCGCCTGAGTGGATGGGAGATGAGAAGTCGAGTCTCAATTAACACGGCAATGATTGATACGCGGAGCTACTCAGTAATAAGTAACTGTTCTAGTATTGAAATTACAACAAATATATAAATGGACGTGTGGGGAGGGAGAGAATAAAAAACTGTGTCTTACCTGAGTGGATGGGAGATGAGAATTTACTCACATGGTTGGGGCGGGTGGTGTGGCGAGGCCCGCGCGGGAGGGGAATCGGCGTTCGTACGTTATCGCACTGACTTAATACCATTGACATTGAACGATCAACATCCGGGGTGAAATGCGGGAGCAAAAGGAATACTTTATGAATAACAGTGTAATAAAGTCTTTCAATTGATGAGAAAAATTTGACTGGAAAGAACAATTTCACTCTCGTTATTAACTCAAAACCCAATTGTATATTCGCATCAATCTCCCAGGGTAAGGTTGTTCGAGAATGTTCTAAGGAAAGAAGGGGGCGTTCATAATTTAGCGTTACCGCGGAAAACTTCTGAGGTCCACTGCTTACGAAAGGTCTGTACTCTGAACTCTCAAATATCCTAAGAACTGAGTGGGGTTGATAAATAGATTAACGTTGCTATTGGATTTCGGGGCAATGTGTTTCATGAGAAAACACCTTCCGCTAATTTAAATATCCGCAAAGATAACTGGTCCGAGTTGGTTTTACCGGGGGGGGGGGACGAACGCAGGAAGGAGAAAGAAAGACGGGGGGGGAGGGGGGAGAAAGGGAGAAAGAACATGAAAGAACTGTTACAAGGAATAAAACTCGCCACCTAAATAACTGTACCTATGTTCACTTAGCCTAGAATAAAGAAATAAATTGTTCATGAGACATTACACATCTTGGGATACAATATACATAATACTGGCATTACACACGTTTTCCTACGGGAAATAAATTTTTATCATCAAAGAAAGAACATACTGACCCTCAATTTCCTTTCATTCCTTCGTCAAAGTTATGTGTGCGAGTGGGACGGACCTATTTTGAATTGACTGGAAACTCTCATATTCTGGAAGTGGCACCTGTCGGTCCACACACCATGCGTGTCTCAGAAACGAATGTGCAGAGGATGCACGAACATTCAGTGAAAGAAGGGTATCCCAATCAACCACCTACCTGGGTAATAACGTGGCCGCCAACCTTGACTTAGCCTGTACTCTCGTTGCTAGGATTGTCCCAGAGGCGCTTCCCACTCACTCTACCTGTCATACAATTTCCATTCGCTCTCTCTCATTAATACTACCTTGTGCTTCCCAGCTACACTCGTGGTAACTGACGAGAGCCCATCAAGTCCTGAAGTATCCGCTACACCACAAGTCGTGTTGACTGTAGAGTTGAGAAGCCGTCGACGACTTTCTCGAATTAAAATAACTAGAAGTCTCTCACCGAACCAGGCTGAGCCCGTAAGAAGCAAATAACACCGAACCCAAGAAGTGAAAAGTCAAAACTTTTCAGACCGCTCGAACACGTACTCATCACCTTGGCCATCACGTAATCCTAACATTTCTGGGCCAATACTTTACATTTAACACTTTTCGATTAGATTTCTAGGAGGTTTCCTCACGAGTAATACCAGGGTGAAGATTCAACCACCCGAAACCGAGTAGGTATTATCCTTTCAAGTCAAAAACGTTTTTCCTCAATTTCCTTTCCAATTTAACACTCTATTTGATGCCGAACTTTAACCTTCATGTTGTTGAAGAGACCCTTCATGAATCTTGTTGTTCCCATGTACTTCTTGATGGCCTTCAGCTCTTCAAAACGCTTCAGGAACTCCTGCAGGTTCTTGGCGTCCTTGAGACAGCCCTTGGCCAGCAGCAAGTGCTGCTCCAGCAGCTCGTACATGATGAAATCCACAAAGGAAATATTCTCCCCAGCAAACCAGGAATGTGTGCCCAGGAATTTTGAGAAGCGCTCGATGGTTTTGGGCAGAGCTTCCAGGTACGCCTCGATATCCTTGTCTGTGTCAAAGGTGCCGTAGCAGAGACGATCAAAGCCGCTACGGAAGTCCATAGATTGGTTCTCCATGATGTCGATGCGAACCCTCTCGGTGTCAGTCTTGCCGCAGAGGTCGTGTTTGCGGGCAATGTGGCGCATGATGTCATTGCTACGCGTCACCTTAACATCCCCGTCAATGTAGTAGGGAAGGTCGGGGAGGTCCAGGCCGACCGTCTGCTCATTGTCGAACCAGTATGTCTCGTCGTAGTGGGATGCCGGGGCACACTTGTAGCACTTGTCCTCAAACTCCGTCCCCATGTACTTCAGAAGCAGCCCGTCAGGGTGGCAAGGTTGGTAGAGACGTGAGTTCGCAATGTGCAGCGTCCCTGTGCATTCGGTTAGCGGTTCGAGTCCGCCTAGTTCGTGCTGACATGGCGGCGCTTGTATAGTCAATAACCTTGCAGTTCAATCAATCAATCATTGGGGGCATACGCCGGGGGGCGCGTCGCCTCGCCCACCCTACGACGCCACTCCCGGGGGTCACCACGCGCGATTTCCCATGCAGGCTCCTTTCCCATACCAAGCAGCTCTCGACAAGAAACATCAACTTGCCCCAGCCACGAGCCTTGTGGGCGCCCCCTTGGCCTCCTCCACGCCGGATTGTCTCTTACAGATACAACCCGATGGAAGGATCGGTTTCAGGGTAGCGTGCCACATGCCCATATAGCCGAAGTTGGCGCTGACGGACTATGCAGGTAATAGGCCTCGATTCAGTCTCACGGTGCAATCGCTGATTTGACACGTAATCATCCCAGCGATACCCCATGATTCTGCGAAGACACTTATTACCAAAGGCATTGATTCGTCTCTTCAAGTCACTATTTAGTGTCCATGTCTCACAACCATAGAGTAAGACAGGGATCACAAGCGACTTGAAGATCCGGATCTTTGTCCTCCTGCACAGGTACCGACAACGCCAAATACTCCCGCTGAGCGAGTCCATAACACCGTGGGCTATGCCAATCCGCCGTAAGACTTCTTGACGTGACCCGCCGTCATTATGGACTGCGCTACCAAGGTATGTAAAACTTTCCAAGATCTCAATGTCCTCGCCACACGCATGAACAGACTGTACTGCTTCATCTAGTAAGTCTCCAAATACCTGGACCTTGGTCTTGAGCCAGGAGACCTCAAGTCCCAAAGGCTTTGCCTCCTCGTGCAGCGCCTCGAGAGCCATCACCAGGACCTCCAGCGACTCAGCAAAGATTACTGCATCATCGGCAAAAACAAGATCAGTGATCTTGGTGTTGCCGACGGATGCTCCACAATCACTTTGATCTACAACCTTGTCCAATACCCAGTCCATACAAGCGTTGAAAAGTGATGGGGCAAGGACGCACCCTTGCCTCACTCCTGTATTCACAGGAAAGAAGCTGGATACACCCGCCCACACTTCACAGCACTCTCAGTCCCAGAATACAGACCAGTTATCAAACCAATAGTCCTTGTAGTTGGTACTTGCAAAGTGTCTAGATAGGATGAAAATCTTATCTTATCTTACTTCAGAAGCAGGTGGATGGGCTGGGCCAGGTCACGGTTCCAGTAAGCCAGTACAGGTGCCATGACGTTGTGTTATGTCTTGTGGCGGTGTACTGGTAGGCGGTGTTTCCGCGGGCGTGTGGGGCGGCTAGGTGGCGGCGAGGCGTGTGGGCGGCGAGGAACGGCAACGCTGCGGCGGGCGTGTGGTGTGTCTGTTCTCAGCGCCGTCACGTTCCCTTCTATTCTCTCAGCTTACTGCCACATGGTGTCTTTCATGTGTGTAGGGTGTTTGGTATTTAGGGGGGGAAACTAACAAACCTACAATGAGACTTTTAACATATTTTCTGAGGGTGACTTTATATTAATATTGTTAGGTGAAATTCCGGTGTGCTGTAATTTTTAGGAAATAATATCTCATCGCATTGTCACCAGTGTGTTGCCACGAACCTGGCTAATTCAATGCATTAAAGAATAAATAAATCCCACCGTTAAGCTACCAGTGTGTTGGCTGAAGTTTATTTACCAAATAGATTAATTAATGAATGAATTTCACCGCTAGCAATCAGTGTGTTAATATCAACAAGGGATTGATAATTTTATTATAAGCAAGCTGCCACCAGTTCAAGATTTAGCCTTAAAGTCTAACTCTTGAACAGAATGTTAATGTTTATCGACAAGAGAGTAACGTGGATTTTATATTTTTCATATGAATATTTTTTCCGAGTTAACACGGAATTAATTTCGAAGGACTGGGAGTAAGTATTTCCTCAACACACCTGATATGTCACCTGGGTTGATTAAACTACATTGAATTAGTTATATGACTTCAGATTTATTAATAACAAGCACACGTCTCCATGGAAGACGTTACTATAGTCTAATGGAACATTGGAAAAATACTAGGAGGACGTATTATATGAAGGTACCCGGATCTAAAAACTAACACATTTGGAGAGAATTATTTGATACTCGGAACGACACGCATACTCGAGTAAGATTCTACCACCTCCGATCACTACAAGTGTTTTAAGGTCCTTTCACACGACGAGTGGTCGTGGATGAACACAACGCCGTTTCACGAAATAGTTCAGATTTTCACGTGGAAGTCGCTGATGGACACTCCACTCCTTTTCACATACACTATGAGATATCATTCACCCTAATGTGGCGTTTCTCCTATTCTTTCCATTTAAACTAACACCAAAAATAATAATAACAGCATGACTAATTAGGAGATAAGGAGGGAGTGTAAGAATATTGTATGTCTGCGTTAAACCATGTGGCCGTCGCTTCAAGTTGAATTGCAGAGAGTTCGTCTGAGTGGATGGGAGATGAGAAGTCGAGTCTCAATTAACACGGCAATGATTGATACGCGGAGCTACTCAGTAATAAGTAACTGTTCTAGTATTTGAAATTACAACAAATATATAAATGGAAGTGTGGGGAGGGAGAGAATAAAAACTACGTCTTACCTGAGTGGATGGGAGATGAGAAGTGACTCGCATGGTTGGGGCGGTGGTGTGGTGAGGCCCGCGCGGGAGGGGAATCGGCGTTCGTACGTTATCACACTGACTTAATACCATTGACATTGAACGATCAACATCCGGGGTGGAATGTGGGAGCAAAAGGAATACTTTATGAATAACAGTGTAATAAAGTCTTTCAATTGATGAGAAAAAATTGACTGGAAAGAACAATTTCACTCTCGTTATTAACTCAAAACCCAATTGCATATTCGCATCATTCTCCCAGGGTAAGGTTGTTCGAGAATGTTCTAAGGAAAGAAAGGGGCGTTCATAATTTTAGCGTTATCGCGGAAAACTTCTGAGGTCCACTGCCTACGGAAGGTCTGTACTCTGAACTCTCAAATATCCTAAGAACCGAGTGGGGCTGATAATTAGATTAACGTTGCTATTGGATTTCGGGGCAATGTGTTTCATGAGAAAACACCTTCCACGAATTTAAATATCCGCAAAGATAACTGGTTCGAGTTGGTTTTACCGGGGGGGGGGGGGGACGAACGGGGGAAGGAGAAAGAAAGAGGAGGGGGAGGGCAAGAGAGAAAGAACATGAAAGAACTGTTACAAGGAATAAAACTCACACCTAAACAACTGTACCTATGCTCGCTTAGCCTAGAATAAAGAAATAAATGTTCATGAAAACATTACACATCTCGGGAACATTATACGTA
>JACEEZ010010673.1:0-22131 GCA_016584305.1 Chionoecetes opilio | reverse complement strand
GGGGAATGCGAACCCTCTTTTTCCCCCCACTGCCCCAAACTCTCTTTGCGCATCAAATCATGACATTGTTATGTACACTTTAGCTAGACACGGGTTACTCCAAACACAGAGTTCCCCACAGGTTTATTTCGGCGGAAATATGTAGGTACAGCGGAGGAATGCCCGGGGAACAGAGAGGGAGGAGTGGTGTCCTCTCACTGTGGTGGTAGGTAGGTAACTGCCAGAAGCTGGTCTAGGAAGCCAGGGCGGGAACCCAGCAACGGGGGTGCGGGAGGAAATTTTGGGTCAAGAGCGAGTCAGGTCCACGCCAGGTGTTGGCTTGACCTTTGGGGGAAATTAGCCAGGTGTGCGGCCCCAAGCTTGGGGCCCCCACAAATCATCATACACCCAGATGCATACGTGGTAGGGCGCGCATTTTGAACTTGGTAATTTTTACTCACCCCAGTTTGAATGTCGTAACATTGGATTTTCGATCTTGTATATTGAAAATAGACCCTAATTTACTCAGCTCATATCATTGATTTCTTGTATCCTGAATGCTCGTATAACGGGACCTCCCTGTATATATATTACCTACCCCTCCCGAGTTTCACGCTATGCAAGTTTCGCGATCCTCGAGTTTCGCGCTGAGGTCCTAAATTCTTATCATCCCGATTTTTTGTGCATTATATCCCCGAGTTTCGCGTTTTTTTTTTTTTTTTTTTTTTTGTGTGTGTGTGTGTGTGTGTGTGTGTGTGGTGTGTGGTGGTCTACAGCGCCGTTAGGCATTGACCTCCAGGAGTGGGATGGTAGACCCCTGGAGGTTAACTTGAGGACTGTGATGGTTGGCCCTTGCCCGTGGTGGTGCAGACAGAATTTCTATAGTGATGCCTGTGAATAGAGGCTCATGCTGCCCCCTGTGTCCTCCGATGCACTCGCAATCGAAGTTAGAGTTAATGGCAGCGTGTGAGTTTTTCTTAGGCCACTCAACGGTGCAGAGAAAATTTTAAGTGGATTTTACAGCCCTCATCAAGGATCGAATTTGGATCACCGAGAACGCCAAACTCGGAGACTTCTTCTTCTTGTGACCTTTCTCCCTTAGTATCACTTTTAGTCGTCTTCAAGCTCGTGCCGAGCTTGACATATATCTTGACGCTAACCACTCTGCTACCGCCTCCCATAAGAGACGTACGGGACACGTCTTCCTTCCTTCCCTGCTTAGTATAGTATTATAATAGGCTTAGTATAGCTTGTATTTTTTGCTTAGTTTTTTTTCCATTTGTTTGTGTTTTTCTCTACAGAAGCAGCCGGGGGTCGCATAGATAGGTAACACCTCGAAATAAGTAGCACCTTACTGTACACCCCCGCCGTTCCTTACTATTTACCACAATACTCCTTTATAATGATTAACCATGACGTGTGTGGTACTGTGGTTTTTTTGGAGGTACTGGGGGAGACAGGAGAGAATAGAGGAAGGCATTGTGACAGTGTTATTGCCATATAACACTGTCACCAACCATCAGCTGACAAGATATGTGTCAAGCTCACCACTCAGACCAAAACAGCCACCCGCTGGGTGACTCCCAACTCGAGCTCAATCTCAAGCCCCTCTCCTCCCTCCTCTTCTCTACGTAGTGTTGGCCGAAGCCACCACCCCGGGAGGGGGGTCCACAAACCCTGGCAAACACCCAAAACCCATTCACTGCTGGATGGACAGGGGCTTGGGGCATTTTCAGGAATTTTTTTGGGGAAAAAAGTGAGTCTTATAAGCTATAAAATACGGTAGGTACACAGCCCCAAGTTAACCTCCAGGGCCTACCATCCCACCCTGGAGGTCACTGCCTAACGGCGCTGTAGACACACACACACACACACACACACACACCCCACACACACACACACACACACACCACACACAAAAAAAAAACGGACTAAATAAACATTTTTAGTGTTTTTAATACCCGAGTTTCGCGATCCGCGAGTTTCGCGCTATGCCTCCGGAAGAAAGGGAATCGCGAAACTCGGGAGGGTAGTGGTATATTCTATACTATAAAACCCCTTTTAACTCGGCACGATAGGGGCTCGGCCCTTGCCGAGTTATTCCCAAAGTGCCGAGTTATTCAATGTGCCGAGTTATGCAATGTCCTCTGATATGGGGGAAAAAAAAAAAAAAAAAAAAAAAAAAAAAATTTTATATATATATATATATATATTGTCAAAGCATAAAAACTACACTTACCGTGAACTGGTAGAATGTCTGGATTTGATATCAAACTCAGCACAAATAGCACGCCCTGGACGCACACTGCACCCATCCTTGCCAGTACTTTCACCTTTTCCTGCAGGCTCAGGCTCTTCAATTCCTTCCCCTTTCCCGCTGGAGACACCCTTGCGTGATGGAGCTGACATCTTGATATACAGTACTGTATGATTAATTCCAAAACACGTAAAATATGGCAAAGTAAAGCAAAGGTCTGGTACCAGCGCGTAGGCTGAGCCGTGTTTTTGTCGTCCAAGCACCGTCTTTGGGTTACGAATCCCAAACCAATAACACTTGCTGAAATTGTGTTATACTACTTTGTGATATTGTTTGCAATGTTTTTGCATTGATTTTATTTCGGCTCCTACCAAGCTTGTTGTGTTTTTTAAGCAGAAACCAATCCTTTTTTAATTTCGACAAAAACGGAATTCGTATCCAAGACGGTGCTTGGAAAGACATAAACACGGCTCAGCAGCTGACAGCCTACGCGCTGGGTTCCTTACCTTTGCTTTACTTTGCCACGTATTTTACTTTTTTTGGGATTACATCATACAGTACTGTTTTCAAGATGTCCGCTCCATCACGCAAGGGTGTCTCCAGCAGGAAGGGAGACTTCAATGAAATTGAAGAGCCTGAGCCTGCAGGGAAAAGGGCAAAGGACAAATACTACTTTATGCGACTAAGGCTTTGCCGAGTGTAAAACAAAGAGATGCAGTTATAACAGCAAATATGCTGAGATACATTATTTTTTGCCGACTTTCTGTTTAGATGTTCACACAAGAGGTTTGAGGGCATGATATACCGAGTGAAACCAAGAGATGCAGTTTAGGGAGGCGGTAGCAGAGTGGGGTTAGCGTCACCGAGGGGCGTTCTCGAAAACCCGAGTTCGATCCCGAGTGAGACCCATAAATCCACTTGAAATCTTTCTGCACCATCGAGTGGCCTAAGAACACCCACATGCCCTGTCCATTAACTCTACCTTCGACTGCGAGTGCATGGGAGGACACAGGGGGGCGGCATGAGCCTCTAATTACAGGTGTCACTATAAGAATCCTGCCTGTGCCACCACTGGCGAGGGCCAACCATCACAGCCCTCGAGTGAGCCTCCAGGGCCTACCATCCCACCCCTGGAGCTCACTGCCTACACGCGCTATATGCATAGATGGTAAAAAAAAAAAAAAAAAAAAAAAAAAAAAAAAATTGTCTTTGCCTTGCCGAGTTATATCAAATTCCGAGTTATACAGTGCCGAGTTATAAGGGTCTTACTGTAATAATATAAGCGAAAGTGTGTGTGTGTGTGTGTGTGTGTGTGTGTGGTATAGGTTCCGCCCCCCGTGGCGGAATCCCATCACATGGCACATTTTTGGAACCAGGTTGACCAGGGGAAGGTTTTAAGCCCACTTATGGGATGATCCGATCACTTTTTGTTTTTGTTTTTTGTAGCCTATTAGCGAGAATTGTGAAAAAAAAAGTGGGTTGCGAGAATTGAGGAAACCTTGATGTAGGGTGATGGGTAATGGATGAGTGAATGGGTGGGGTGATGGGTAATGGGTGTGGGGTGATGGGTGAGTGAATGGGTGGGGGTGATGGTGATGGGTGAGGGAATAGATAGGGGGGTGATGGGTAATGGGTGAGTGAATGGTGTGGTGGTGATGGGTAATGGGTGAGTGAATGGGTGGGGGGTGATGGGTAATGGGTGAGTGAATGGGTGGGGGGTGATGGGTAATGGTGAGTGAATGGGTTGGGGGTGATATGAATGGGTTGGCATCAATACATACATTTCTACATCCATGATTTCAGGAAAGTTAGAAGGGGCTATCTGGAGAGTCTGTGTTTGGTGGGCCGAAGGCCCACCAATAGCCCTCCGCAGGAGCTAGCCAAAAAGTCCGCCTGGAGGCGGCTTTGCAGCTAATATAATATATATATATATATATATATATATATATATATATATATATATATATATATATATATATATATATATATATATATAATATATATAATATATATATATATATATATATATTATAAACCTCGATTTCCCGGACCTCCATTTCCGGGATATCGGATTTGCCGGACAAAATCCAAGGTCCGGGAATATGTCAGAGTCCAAGATTTTTTTTTTTTTTTTCTTTTTTTTCTTTAATACGTTGCAATGCCTGGTGCTGGTCGTAAATTGACAAAGTTGTCCGGCGGTCCGAGCGTCTCCTGTCACCCCTGGTCAGTGTCCGCGCCTCCCGCCAGGTGGCAGCATGCTCAGCGGTCGTATTGTTTACATTTGGGCACACGACACTCACGGTTCACCTGCACCGCCTCCGTCAGTCCCCTGACTCCCACTGCCCCTGGTGCAGGAACATCTCTGAGACTATTGAACACTTTCTGCTGCCTCCCGCCAGGTGGCAGCATCCTCAGTGGTCGTATTGTTTACATTTGGGCACACGACACTCACGGTTCACCTGCACTGCCTCCGTTAGTCCCCTGACTCCCACTGCCCCTGGTGCAGGAATGTCTCTTGAGACTATTGAACGCTTTCTGCTGTCTCCCGCCAGGTGGCAGCATGCTCAGCGGACGTAAAAGTCCGCGGCGGGGTAGTTGATATTGGCTGTTGCCGGACAGTAAATACTAGAGTAGGATAAACGTCCGGGGGTGGGTAATGGCATCGGACTTTTTTTTTTTTTTTTTTTTTTTTTGAGGATAATTCCTGGACTGTTGCGATTCCCGGACTTTTGCGGTTCCCGGACCAGTGCTCCCCCCTATTAGTCCGGGAAATCGAGGTTTGTATGTATATATATATATATATATATATATATATTATATATATATATATATATTATATATATATATACAGGGAGGTCCCGAAGATACGAGCAGTTAGGTTCCACCTGGCATACTCGTAAAGCGAAATCTCGTATGACGGAGAAAAAAAAAAAAAAAAAAAAAAAAAAAAAAAAGACATGTTTTTTCAAGCTAAAATAAACTATAGCAACACAACAAACACACAGCGTCTATATTACCCACACTGTACTACCTATTCTGTAGAAAAAGCATTCTGAAAGAGAAAATAGTCACAAAATAACATAAACTGCACATTAATTAAACATAAAACATGCATAACAAGCAAAAAGACGTAATGTAGGGGACGCAGCGTGATACAAGAGAAGGTAGTGTAGCGGTCCCCAAGGTTGGGGCCGCACACCTGCTAATTACCCCTAAAGGTCAGGCCGTGCCATATGCTTAATTACCCTTCAGGTCACGCCTTGCTAGGGGTGACCTGACTGCGGTCCCAAGGTTGGGGCCGCACACCTGCTAATTACCCTTAAATGTCAGCCGCGCCATATGCTTAATTACCCTTCAGGTCACGGCTTGCTAGGGGTGACCTCACTGGGGTCAACCAATCCCCCTTTGTCGAGCCCGGGAGTGGTAGGGCGCGCATTTTGAGCTTGATAATTTTACTCACCCCAGTTTTTGAATGTCGTATCATTGGATTTTCGATCTCGTATATTGAAAATAGACCCTAATTTACACATCTCGTATCATCGGGTTCTCGTATACCGAATGCTCGTATAACGGGACCTCCCTGTATGTATATATATATATTACCGTATTTGCCGGCGCATAAGACGCACCTCCGCATAAGACACACCCCTATTTTACAAAGAGGTTTTTTAGAAAAATAAAATGGTGTTTTTGAGGGGGCAAAAAAAAATCGTAAATTTATCAAAAGTTAGTAAAAAACAAAAGATTTGTAAGGGAAAGCAAATGATTATGACATGTACCTCCATACAATATTCACAGTGCAGTGAATGTGAACGAAAAATATACTAGTTTAAAAATGTAAAGGGAATGACAGGCCGGTAATCAAAATCGGTCATAATATATTGCAGGATGCCCCCACGAATTGATATTCTAATATTTTTGCTACTTATGACATATAGCTTAGATTTAATGTAGTAGGTATGCCTTTGTTGCTTTTCTGCAATGTGTTTAGACTTTGTGGAATATTTGAAGTATAGATTTTGGTATTATTTTGGTAGTGGGCTTTCAAAAGTCCTAGAACTCTTATCGACACCATCGTGTAGCTTTCTTCATTCTGAGTATTTTGAGCCCCATTTCCTATGGCGCAATTGAATAATAATGGAATTACACGTGTAACCGAAAATCTACCGTTATTTCAGCCAGAAAGTTAAGTTAGGTTAAATCAGATTAGGTTAGGTTAGAGGTGGGGTTTGGTTTAGTAACATGATATAGAGAAAAAACTAATATTACCAATAATATGGCAGTGTGAAACGTAGCAATGTTTGCGGGGCGGACCTGGAGGGGCAAGTTGCCCCCCTCTCTGCACATACATGTAAACAAACATTGATGTCCGACAAAAACGAGAGCCAGATTAATTCAAAACACATCAAAACTATTCAGGAGGACTAAGTTTCGGCCTCGAAGTCGGTGGTTGTCCAATAACAAATATTTACGAAGATATTTAGGTAACACTGTCTGTAAGGTAGCCATTCTCTCACCTTGTTGTTATTGTTGTAATTGTTGAAGGGCAACCGTTGTCGCGTCTATCACAGTCGCGAGGGTTGATAAGTCCTTCTTCAGGAAGGTACAGGTGAAGGCTGATTCACACTCTGAAATCACGGCAGCGTTCCGTCAGACGTGCCTTGTATTCACACTATTTGCCATGGTTCCGTCATTTTCGCATTCCTGCTCACCCTCTAAAAGCAGACATGGTGCCTCAGAGGCTATGGTTGAAGAAATTTGCATTAATAGCACTTCTGGTGGATGAGAAGAGGAGTTGAACTCTAAGAGACACTGTTTTGTGGGTACGGTACATAAAGCCTTGAGAAAACGATAATTATCAGCACGGCCAGTCTCATTACGTTAAAATATTCTTCCCCAGAAACCGTTACGTGACAGGACGGTGGTGTATTGGAGCCGTGATGGCGGCGCACCGTTTAGTGTAACACGTCTATTTGTTTGAATGTAAGAATTCTAACGGATGTGATGAGACGGTGCCCCTGTCACCAATTTCATCATGATGGTATGGTGTGATTCGGCCTTGAGGGGACGGTGTGGCGCCATGATGGGTCTTGGTCTTGGTGTACCGTGTGGAAGACTTTTGTCCCGTCTCTACAGATACCATTGCAGCCTTTTTACTAGCACTCTTTCATACAGTTTCCTTATCCGTAGAGGTACAGGGGTGAGGATTGAGGGTCGAGGTGGTACAAACGCCTATGCTGTCTCCTATCCCACCTTGCTTACCACTGTAGTGGCGCTAACACAAACTCCACACACACAACCTGCATCGGCTTAGGCCACCCCCCTGTCTGGAAACAGGATTAGTGGGTGACCTGACGCTGACCTGACTTGTCCTTGCCGACACAACTGCAACACCAGCCAGGAAATTCAGTCAGCCACAGGACCACATAGACACACACGCCGCGCACCTCTATCCCCACGTTGTACAATGACTCGCTGTCAAATAAACTACAAGCCACGACGCCCTTTCTCCATCCTTGTGTGTATAAGACAGACTCCCCAAGATACTACACCTTCCTCTCACCGTTCACACTAAAAAAATAAATTTAAACATGCTCTTTGTTTCACTATTCCATTTATCAACAATACTCAGTCCAGCGAAAATTCCATCACCATTTTCTGCCTCCCTTCTATCATCTCCTTCAAACTGTTGTGTCAACTTGTGTGCCCCGAGTCGAATGCGGTTAAGGCTACATCTAATATGTGGGATGTTTGTCTTTTCCATGGGTGCGGGGAGGAGTCTGAGCGGTAATGACCCATGGTGGGTGCGCGGAGGGCGTTGCCGAGTTTAAGTATCCCTGGTGAAGCGGCAGACCTGAGATATCAGACGTTTTACAATGGAGAGCAGCAGGGGGGTGGATGATGTTTACATCTGACACGGCCATCTTGGCAGCAACAATCGCTATCTTTGTTGCCCAGCTCTTATTTTCTCTTAAACTCCAACCTTTTCTTAGTATTATGCATTACTGTTGATACACAGCGACAAATTTTTTTGTTTCAGTGGACTACTGCTCACTACAAATCACTCCATACCCTTTATAATACACCACCGCTGTTCTGCATTCTCTGCCCGACCTCTTCATGCGCCTATATGGCCGCATTAGACGCAGGCTGAACTTTGCATTCTTTTAAGGGAAAAACCTGCGTCTTATGCGCCGCAAATACTGTATATACCATATATAGGGGAGGAGTTGGGCGAGTGGGTTTAGCGCTTGGAGTGTGAGCTCAATGTCTTGAGTTTTGAATCCTGCCGGGGCCACTCTTTCAAGAGCCTGGTAGGGACCAGAAGGTCCCGAGTTCAAGTCTCCACCAAGGAGCAACGTCAAATCCATCGTCGAGTGGCCGAAGCAAAACGCACATTCAGCGATACCTGTCTGCGATTGCGAGTGTGACGGTGACTCTAGGGGCTGCATGGTGCCTAAACTGAAGAACCAAACGTCACAGAAATGGGATCTTCACCTGCAACCACAGGTGTCACTATAAAAAATCCAGCCTGCGCCACCAACTGGCGAGATCAACTAACATCAAGAACTCGCCATATGTCTACAGGCGCTATAAGGCTACGCCGCTACAACGTAAAAAAAAAAAAAAAAAAAAAAAAAAATAAAAAAAAAAAAAATCGCAGAAAAAATCTATCAGAACACCCAAATTAGTTCAAGTACTAAATTTATTTCTGTGTTTACGTGCTTCTGTATACAGCGTGGGGGGGGGGGAGGTGGGGCCATTTCGTGACTTCACCGAGCCGTGTGCGTCGTCTGCTGGACCGCCTGAGCGTTTTTGTAAGCTCAGGGAATTTACAGACCTTTGAGAGCAGATTATTTAAAAACGGGGTGACTGGATGGAATAAGGGGCAACCTATTGTTGATATATCCCATCATGGCTATATTGTGGACTGCATGAAATCCCAGGAATGATGAAATGGTCTGCACGATTCTTTAAGGGGAAAAATCCTAAATTGTAACCAAACTTCAACGTTACCTAACCTTACCTTACCCTTACCCGGCATTTTGTAAACACACAGACGTATTTCACTCCTCGCCCAAAAATCTTTCCATTCTCCGTGAAAACTATTGATTTGCGATCGGGAAACTCTGAGAGAAAAAGTCTCTTATAATTCAATGAGGTAACAAGAAAAAGCCTACTGCCCATTGTGTACAGTGCTTTTTGTATTGGCTCTATGTGTAAGATAATACCAGCACTCGTTTTTGCACTCAACACTATTGTTTTCTGATGAGTTTAGAGTTTTAATTAATTTGGCTCTGGCTTTGGGCGGAAATCAACAGTTTATGGTTTCTATACTGCGTCAACTCCCTTCCTATTCACAAACTAGTTTATGTCAGCCTAGAAACTCTTTAAGTTAAGTTAAATCAGAGGTAAGTTTTTACCCATGTACATAATCCTTGGTGGTCAAAACGGTGACAGTCCCCGACTCATTCTTAAGTGTTTCACATGAAAGTTCATCATAAACGACGTCGATTTGGTTGCTTTGCAAAAAGAGTGTTTCTCAGAATATTGAAGAAAAACTAGTTTTCTGGTATTTTTTGGGCACGGGGGGTGATTTTGACTGCTTTTGGGGATTCTTTCTGGCCAAAGCACTTGTTTTCTGAGAATCCCCGCACACACTTTGATGACCTGTGGGAAACGTGTGTTTGTGGCCGAGGACACATCAAACGAGACATTTGCTTATAATGAGGTCCAAAATCAATCTATGCACATCAAAAAACACCAGAAACAACTTTGTTTTCCTTCAAACCTATACCTACATGAATATAACTCTTTTTGGGGTCCTTTCTGGCCGTAGTAAATAAATGTAACCCAGGCAAACAATCTACCTTACTGTAGGTGGTCAAGATTCTTCTCTTCAACCTGGAATTTGTGGAAAGTCTGCTGGACTACCTTTGTTGTGGCACAGTACCTGGTTGGGTGGACACCTCCATCACGTGTTTCAGGTGACTGTTTGTTGCTGTGCTTGTGCCTCACAGGGAAAAATCTGCGCAGTGCTTCCTGACGGGGACTACTTGGTGCTTCCCACTCCTGATCCCTTGGTCCTCAAGGGACAGTTCTGAGTGTATCCTTGGGAACCACCCTGTTGAGCCCTAGCTTCCCTGAGGGCCTCTACAAGAGCAAGCGGGCCTGTCATAGTCCGTGCTGCAGAGATGGCTGCAGGAACGGCAGCATCAGGAGTGGCCAGAAAGCACACAGGAGCAGTGTGCCTCCTGTGTGGGCAGCGGGGGTTGTGTTGCTCTCCTAAATGCCTGGTGATAAGGTCCATTAATGCCAAAGTGTGGAGAAAAGTCACTCAAAAGTCTGACCTCCACCACACACACCCTGACACACCCTGTGAAATGAATTAATGAATGTGAAGAGTGTGGGGAAAAGATCACTTCAAAAGTCAAACCTCACCCAGACACACCCTGACACACACTTGTGATTAAGGGCCATGCATGCCAAGGTGGGGGTGGAGAGTGGTGGGAAAAGATTCACTCAAAAGTCTCACCTCACCAGACACACCCTGACACCAGCTGGTGAAAGGAATTTATGAATGTGAAGAGTGTGGGACAAGATTCACTCGAAAGTCTCCCTCACCACACACACTCTGACACAGCCTGGTGAAAGGATTATGAATGTGGAAAGAGTGTTGTAAAAGATTCACGCAAACGTCCTGACCTCACCAGACACACCCTGACACCCACTGCGAAGGAATTAGAATGTGAAGAGTGTGGGAAAAGATTTCACGGAAAAGTCTAACCTCACCAGAACACACCCTGACACACACTGTGAGGAATTTATGAATGTGAAGAGTGTGGGAAAAAAATTCTTTTTGATATAGTGAACTCAACGACATATCTTCAGACACTCTGGCCTGGGAAATTCAAATGTGATGTCTGTGGAAGCATTTCAAGACTAAAGGCCTTGATCTTTTCTCGGCACAGCTATCCCACTTTTGAGGTGGTGTATGTGGTGTGGACAAGTGTGGTCAGTGTGTGCCGAGCATTGTGGGTGGTGGCCGTGTCCTGTGTGGGATGAGTGGTGGTGGACAGTGTTTCCTCCTGCCCACCCGTCCTGGCCTGGTATGCCCCAGCACTGGTCTGGTGTGCAGTGGCGTGTAAATGGGCTAGATTTTTCATTCTTCTTTATGAGATACAATTAGACATGGACGCATGGGAGTATAGAAATATTTTATTGAACCCTTATAAATTTATAAAGTTGTAGCAGAATCTTGTGTAAAATGTTTAAAACAAAAAGAATGATGAAAAATACGGAAAGGCCAAATAAACTAATAGACATGAGGCAGAGGTTATATAGACCAAGGATGCTAGGATGTGCCCATCTCTGAAAGGCCAGCTTTGCCACACTACTTACCGAACCCCATTTAACGCACGAGTTACGGAACTGGAAATTATGCGTCAAGCCAAATGCCTTAAACAAATCTTTGTTTCTGGGGTTCCCATATATGAAGCGTCGCCCTCTGTGGTGTAGTGGCCAGCGCCGCCTGGCTACGAATCCACGGGCCCTTTGCCCTTATAGAACATAGAAATAAGGAAGCGACAAGAGGCCGTGAGACTACACGAGGTAGTTCCTGTTACTTACACATACCTCATCCACCTTTCATCCCCATTCTGAATTTTTTATGTTGCTCCCTTTAAAGCTCCCTATATGACTCTTGCACTAACTACCTGTCTACTGAGGCCATTGCCAATCATTTACCACCCTATTTGGTGACTAGTTTTCTCCCTTTTTTATTTTTTCTAATCGCTTTTCAGCTTGAATCTTCATCTGTCCTACCCTGGTTAATTAGCCATAAGAACTTTTCCTACGTCTCACTTTATTAAATCCTTAATATCCGCTTAAAACTTTTATCAGATCGCCACTTACTCTACTTGTCCTCGAGTGAGGGTAAATTTAAAGCTTCAATCTCTTCTCATCTAAAGTTACGCATCCCTTGAATAATTTTGGTCATTCCTTCTCTTCACTGATTCTACAAGGCCTATATCCATCTGGCAATACCTAACTCAGCGCTAAAAGTTACATCAGTATGGCTGCCTCAACTCTCTCTTTTCCCACCTTATTTCCCTTTATTCCATTATTCCATGCACTCTTTTGGCCTTGAATTTGTTGTTGCAGTTATCCTGGGCGTGTGTTATCGCCGAGAAGGTTATTACCCAAAAAGGACTTCGAAAGGCGGCTTATCCTGGACCTCAGCCGCCTAAACGATTTGTGCGAAACCACAGGTTCCGTAAATGCTGGCCTTGGCCCGGTCCGCCTTCGGCTGCGGCAAGGGCTGGATGCTCCCTAGATCTCAAGGACGCCTACTGCATGTCCCCCATTCATCCTCGGTTCCGGCGCTTTCTGGCATTCCAGGTGGGATTCGGACCGTGGCAGTTCAACCAACTAACCCTTCGGCCTCTCCATCGCTCCGAGGTTTTTTTTTTTTTTTTTACGGCGGCTCACCAAGGTGGTGGCTCAGCGATGTGTGTCTGCAGGGGTGAATTGCCTCATGTATTTTGACGATTGCTGGTGTCCGCCCCATCCCAGGAGGAGGCGGTCGCATGCTGGACCGAGCCTTGGCGTGGCGGCGGAGATGGGTTTCCTATTCAACAAGGAAAAGTCCGTCCTTACCCCCTCTCCCCGGATCACTTGGCCTGGGCATGCATGGGACTCCCGTTCGACTGCGGTTCCGCATCTCGGGGGTAAATGCGGCCAAGGCTCATCAACGCTCTTTCCGGGCCTCGGTGTCCCCGTTCTTTGTCAAGGGGCATTGGGAACCCTTCTCGGCTCGCTCAACTTCGCCGCATAGGTCACTCGCCCTAGGCCGCCCTCCTCTCGTACATCTTGTCCCGGGTGGTGAACACAGGGCCGTTTCCGGTGCGACCGCCAGCAACTTGCTCCGGCCTCGATCTCCCCTGGGCGCCTCCCAACTCCTGGCAAGTGTTGGGTGGAGGGCGGTTTCTCCGCGTGACCTGGGTGCTGCTCGCCCCCTACGGTTCCTTCGTGATGTCGGATGCGTCGGACGTCGGGTGGGGGCTACCAATCCTCCGACGCCGGCCGCAGGGTTTCGGCGGGTGGTCGGGGAGGAGCGCAGACTCCACATCAACGTCAAGGATCTGCTGGTTCCGATCTTCTTTTCCTCCGATCGAAGCCCGATCCCCAAGGGGACGGCTCTCTGCTTCGAGTGGACACACTGGTCCGCGGTCCACTGTCTCGCCCGCCAAAGGAACCTCCAAATCCGACCTTCTGTTGTCCCTTTCGGAGCGGATCTTTCGGCCTGTGCGGCCCGTTTCCACCTTCTCTGTCTGCCGAGTTTCCTGCCGGGAGTGGAGAATGTGTGGGCCGACGCCCCCTGTCTCGCTTCCGGGCTCGTCGGTGGAGTGCGCTTCGCCCCGGATCGCTTTGTCGCCTCTCTCGTCGGCAGTGGGGCACTCCGGAGGTGGACGCTCTTGCGCGTCCCGCCGCCTCTGCCCAACTGCAGCCTTTTTGACAGGTGGGACCGGACAGCTTGCGGGAGGCCCGTGACGCCCCCTCACGGAGACTGGAAACAGGGTGGCGCCATGTTTACCTGTTTCCGCCCTCCCTGCACCAGTGTCTCTCTGAAGGTATGCAAACAAGCTGCGTCCTCCTACAGGGGGCAACCCAGCAAACACAAAGACGGAAGGGCCTCCGGAGACCCTCCGTATGTCTTACCGCCGGCCCACTGAAGTGTAACGACTAGGGCCCGCTGGGAATTTGCTCAGAGGCTTCCACCGGCGGCCGCTCCCAGCGGCCCGCCGTAGGGCATATGACCATTTGCCCGCTGTTTATTAACTGATTGAGGATATTTTATGGTTTCTTTCTAAGTATATTGCAGATTATAGTAATGTTTGTAAGGGTGTTTGCACAACCATTATCCGATTAATAGACATAATTGGGCTGTTCACACTTAAAAACATTATTTATGCAATATGCTTAGAACAATTTAACCAGAAAATTCCTATGGTATCCAGTAATAGATGAAAAGATCAATATTGCTACGGACATTGTTTATTTCATAAGTACAAAAACATTTTCGTTATTGGGTTTTCATGCGGGTACGTGGAACACTGACGGCCCCGTGAACAGCCATTAGAAGGATATAGGTTGCGCGAACAACATAACAACATCCCCCACTCTTCGTTTTCCAACTAACTGATTTTCACGCTCACTGACATGGCCTGAGCACCGTCAGCGCGGTCAAGAAATTCTAAAAAAAACGTGTCGTACTGCAATTCTTTATATTATTCATTATTTTCGATATAATGAAGGAGCGAAAACATGTTTTAACTAAGTTGTCATTATATTATCGACTGGTTAAGGGTGACAATTTAGGCCTTTTGTGGTTTTTTAACCCTTTGTAATGGCCACGTACGTCTGTCTTTGTGCATTGATAGCTGGGACTTATTTCAATACATTTTTATATGATAACACAACAAACTGATAACCTTTTGTCCATGTAAAATCTTCCTTATGTACGTATCTCATCTTTATTTCTATGTATCTCTGGGTGTTTCCTGATTAAGCTGGGAAATATTTGAAATAAACTGATGTATGGGTCATTTTGCTATAAACTAATTATAGAAACTTGTTATAACAATTTTTTAATAGCTTGAATCAGCTTAATATAGTGATGGTAACTGAGATGAGATACTATTATATTACTGAGTTGAATATATATATTATGAAATGATATTTCCCACTTACAAATACTAACCAGCGGGCCTCCCGAGGATTGACGTCAGTTGCCGCTGCTTGTCACTACTGATGTAATACTACATCAAGATAATCATATAACTGTTGTTTTCAAATGTTTGCACAGAGAAAATATTTCATTCCTTGAATTCTGTATATTTAATTTTCAACATTATTTTCCGTCTGAAAATACAACATCGGGCCTTTGGAGGGTTGACAGAGGTAAAAATTTGCCGCCGGCGGCTGCGTTCGCTCGCTCTAACGGCCTACGTAGGCCCGCCGGTGATTGTTACTGGGAAGGTTGGCCATGGTGTCTCCTCACTGGCCGTCGCATCGTGGTTTTCTCCGAACTGAAGGCCTTGGTGTCCCTCCCCTGTTCCTCTAGGGGCCCTCGCTTTGTTGGAGGAGCTCCCTGCCAAGGCTTCTTTCCACCTTGAAGCCTACACGCCTAGAGTTTTCTCCGTACCTCTTCTCCGTCCGGACGGTTCCTCGGACACGGTAGCGGAGGACATGTTGGTTGGCTCTTCTTCCTTCCGCTAAGAGACAGTATCAGTCTCACTGGAAGGCCTTTCGTCATTCCTTCAACTCGAGGGCTCCGCGACGTCTCTGAATCGGTTGTCCTGGATTTCCTCTCCTTCCTGGGCCCACGCCGTGGGAGTCCTCCGCTACTCTTCCTCCACTCACCTGGCGGCCCTGCTGACGCCTCAAATACGGCTGGGGTTTGTGGTCCTGGACCGGCGTTCTGTGACCCTGTTTGAGAGGGGTGTACTTCCACCAAAACCCCCTCTCCGTCGTCCTGGCCCCTTCTGTGTCCTGGAGAAGGTCCCTCCGGTTCCTGCAGGGCGACTCATTTCGGTCCGACGCTGCCGGCCTCGCCTCCTTCAGAAGGCCTTGTTCCTGTTGGCCCCTGGCTACGGGTTTTCGGGCTTCTCAGCTGAGGGCGCGACTCCGTTTCTCCCAGTGGACGACCTTCTCGCGGGAACTGCTCCGCTGTCCTCCCTCTCCCTTTCGCCAGGTGCGGTAAAGAACGGCGGGGGGCCCAACACCATAACCCGTCTCCAACCAGGTCTCCGTTCCGGCTTGGGTCTGCTGGCGACGCCGCACACCCCTTGTGCCTGGCTTCGGCCGCTCCGTGTTACCTGGATGCTTCCGAGCCCTGGGCGTGTGACCTGCAGTTCTTGTGCCGCCGCCCTGTATCACTGGTCGTACCCCTCACCACAGGATTGCCGGCCCGGCTCCGGGGGGGGGGGGGCGGCGTCATCGATCGGCGGATCCGGGTCACGCCCCTCGTGCCCATGGACGTCCCGGGGTGTTGCTGCGTCTCTGGCCTTCCTCCGCCCCATCCCTTGGGAGGGTACGGGAAGGGGAACAGTGGGAGTACGGCCGTCGTGCCCTTGTCGTGCTCGTTACCTGTTCCCCCACTCCGTCCGGGACTCCCTCTGTGTTGCCCTGGGACTCCCGCCGTCCGGAGGGGCTGGGGTGGGGAACGCCGGGCCTCCCCCTTGACGTCCTCCGCCTTGATTCGGGTGAGTAAAAAAATAACCTAGTGGTTTTCGTTTAGGTTTCTTGTGCCGTGCCTCTTTTGACTCCCCGCGGGGGGCGGGGCTTCTTGCCCCGTTTTCCAAGTGGCAGGTAACTTAGTGCACTACTCTACGAGGGACCTAAATACGGCTTTGAAGTCTAAAAGCCTATTTTTGGGTCACGACAGAGGCGAGTGCACGGCCTCGGCCTCCCACCCTTCCTTCCCCACCAAGTTTTTCAGCCCCGCTCCCGGGAGCTTCGTGGGATGGGTAATTACGAGTCTGGGCCTGGCAGGCGAGGCCCACTGGCCTCGGCGGGTTGACGCTGCGTTTGGCCAGACGTGTGATTCTTTCTTTTCAGATCTGCTTGTAGCCTGGTTTATTAACCAGATGTGGGATTAGGTTGCCGTATACCCAGTAGGGTACGCGTAGTCCCATGAAAAGTGAAATAATAGATTATTTTCAAATTTTGGCAGAGGTGTTTCTTATGTCCCAATTGAATTTTAAAGGTGGTTTGTGCTCTTCAACGTTTTTGGTTTTGACCACTTCTTGCTATGCCAAAATGGAACTTTTTATATTTATATGCAAAACATAGCTTATAAGTCGATTTTGCCTAGTAAGAATTGCTCAATGCAAAAAGGAATAAGATCAAAATCGTCTCTTAGAATTCCGTTTTTACATAGGAAATTGGCATGCGAAAGTTGAGAAAAGAATTTTTGTTTATACGGCGTTACCCTAACCCATGGACCAAAATAGTTGGGATTGGGTTACGATGGGAGAAGGACAAGACCAGGGCGATGTGCCCGACAGCTAGGGAAACTTCACCCAAGGTTTGATCAGGGAGGAGCATGTGTCGTGAACAGAGGAGCCTCTGGAGGTACCATTTTGGAACTTTGTACCAGAGGACCAGGTGGGCCACCTGAGAAGCCTGCGTTTTGTCAAGGTGGCTCAGGCTCTCTATGATCTTGCTGGTGACTATAAACGCTCCACCGACTCACTGATCGTACTGCAACTCAACTAGGGCCAACACGGGTGGAAGGGTGGTACTCACGCCCATTTGGAGAAGATGCTGGGACGCAAGCTCTTCTGGGTATATGCGTGTTGCACACAAACGAGTTGCCCCTGCGCCACCTTTATCACCAGCATCGACGGGCCTACCTCCTCTGACACTACTGGCTTCACGGGTCAAGTGTGCAGTCTGCTTGTCAGCGTGATGAGATGCGAGTACAACGCAGACCCAAGGGTGCCCGGTCGGTGAAGATCTCACGGAATACCGGAGTATATACCCTGGTCAACTTTCCACTGACCACAGGTCTCCTACCAGCTGGTTCGTCCAGGCTGTGAAGTCGGGGCGTTCTCCATCCGACTGCAGGAGATCAAGGTGTGGGCAAGGTGTCCCACTCATATGGCTCACCCAGCCCAGTCACTCGTGGTACATGTGGACCAGAAGCATGGACTGACTGCAAAGAACTGAACACCCTTGAAATCCTAGTCAAGTACTGCTCGAGATGTACAGTAAAACCCTTATAACTCGGCACGATAGGGGCTCTGCCCTTGCCGAGTTATTCATTGTGCCGAGTTAATGCAATGTCCCTCCTCTGATATGGGGTAAAAAAAAAAAAAAGAAAAAAAAAAAAAAAAAAAAAAAAAAAAAATTACTGTCAAAGCATAAACTACACTTACCAGTGAACGGGTAGAATTAGAATATGCTGGATTTGATATCAACTTCAGGCACAAAATAGCACGCATGGACGCACCTGCACCTATCTTTGCCCAGTAACTTTCACCTTTTCCCTGCAGGCTCAGGCTCTTCATTCCATTCCCTTCTGCGGAGACGTAAACCCTTGCGTGATGGAGCTGACATCTTGGAATACGGTCTGTATGATTGTAAATCCCAAAACAACGTTAAATAGGTGGCAGAGTAAGCAAAGGTCTGGTACCATCGCGTGTGCTGAGCGTTTTTTGTCGTCCGCCCGTCTTGGATTAACGGATCCTCAATACAAATAACACTTCTGAAATGTGTGTTAGTACTACTTTGGATATTGTATCAATGTTTTGCATTAAATATTATTTCGCGCTCCTACCAAGCTTCTTGTGTTTTTACTCATAAACAATCCTTTTTTAATTTCGGCAAAAAAACGGATTCGTATCCAGACGTGCTGGACGACATAGAACCGGCTCAGCAGATGACAGCCTACTCGCTGGTTCCATGACCTTTTGCTTTACTTTGCCACTATTTTACGTGTTTTGGGATTACATAATACAGTACTGTTATTTCAAGATGTCAGCTCCATCATGCAAGGGTGTCTCCAGCAGGAAGGGAGACATTCAATGAAAATTGAAAGCCTGAGTTGGCCTGCAGGAAAGGTCAAAGGAAAAAACACTACTTTATGCGACTAAGGCTTTGGCCGAGTGAGCAAAGAGATCAGTTATAACGCAATATGCCGAGATACTTATTTTTTTGCCGACTTTCTGTTTACATGGTTCACACAAAGAGGTTGTAGGGCATGATTGCCGGTGAAACCAAGCGACTTCAATCTAGGGGAGGCGGTAGCAAAGTAGGTTAGCTCACCGAGTGGCGTTCTCGAACCGAGTTCGATCCCTAGTGATACCCATAAATCCACTTGAATCTCTTCTGCACCGTCGAGTGGCCTAGAACACACCACATGCCGCTGTCCATTAACTCTACCTTCGACTGGTGAGTGCATGTGAGGACACAGGGGGGCGGCATGAGCCTCTAATTAACGGTTGTCACATATAAGACTCCTGCCTGCGCCACCACTGGCGTGGCGCACCATCACAGCCCTCGAGTGAAGGCCTCCAGGGCTAACCATCCCAACCCCTGGCGCTCACTGCCTACCACGGCGCTATAGGCCATAGATGAAAAAAAAAAAAAAAAAAAAAAAAAAAAAAAAAAAAAACCTGTTTTGCCTTGTCCGATTATGTCAAATTCCGAGTTATACGTGGCCGAGTTATAAGGGTTTTTTACTGTACTTCAACATCTACTTACGAATCAAGGTTCACCACAGACTAATAGTCGGGCCCACCACATCCTCACGTTCACTCAGAGTGATGAAGTTCCCGCAGCCCAAGAAGGTCCAACAGCTGTGACCTTCTACGTGCGGACAGGAGCATGGTTTCCTCCACTCAGAATTGTCCTCCTCTCGCTGATTTCGATTCAAGAGTGAGGAGCCGCAGGTTCGCAGTGCCCAGATTTGAAAGCTGAGGGCTAGGCGAGGAGTAATGCGGACACCAGTGTAAAGCCTCGCATCACCCCAAGACTGGAACTTGTCGCCCCAGCTTGCAGACACTGATCAGCTGGTAAGCCTGCGGTGCACCGAGCCCCGGGCCAAAAAAAAAAAATTTCACCTGTTCACTGTCCGGGGACAATCCCAGGGGATCTGGTCACGCCGTACGGGTTGGTTTTCCGGAGTTGGGATCTCTATCCACACTCAGAGCCACCGAAAGAGTCGTGAAGGCAGGTGACTAGAGCTGCGGCCGGCAGTGTGGGCGCAGGCCAGAGAAGACGGTTTCTCCGGGCTCGGGCCCAACCCGGAGACCATGCCCCTTCTTCAGGTCTAAGAAGGACGGATGGACACGTTCTAATCCAACGTAGAGGCTGTGACACTGATTAGTGCCCTGGAAAAAAAAAAAAGAATGAATCCAACTGATCAGAACGAGCTTACCACGCTATCATTTGGACTCACACATATTGGGTGCATGATGCGATAAACAGGACCACCCGGACACTGCGTACTCATTAAGCATTATTCGATAGGGTGCAATATAGAAAGTGCGATTTTGCATAGTAAGAATTGCTTCAAATGCAAAAATGGAAAAACTAAAATCGTCTTATATTCCATTTTACATAGGAATTGGCATGCCAAAGTTGAGAAAAGAATTTTTTGTTATACGGCGTACCCTAATACCCAGGGTTTTACCCGGGGTGGGCGATCTGGTAAATTATGGAGGAAGGTTCACGTTAGTTTTCGAGTACCCAACTACTTTTTTCTGGCCTACAAATGGTCTGTTCTAATGGTGCTAGTTTGTATTTTTTGCGCAACCCAAAAAAAAAAATGTGAAAAAAAATGAAACCTAACCTACCTTAATGTTTTTTAATGAAACTAACCTAACCTAACTAACCTAAACCTACCCCAACCCCAACCTAACCTAACCTAACCTACCTTTAACCACAAAATATACATTTTTTTTTTTGGGGGGGGGTTACGACGATTGCCTACGACAGTATCACGGCGAAGTCGGGAGTTGGTATACGAGTTACAAGGCCCTGTTAGAGGGTCCAAGGAGAGTGGTAGGAAGGGGTGATTTGTGTGTGATCCCTAGGGAGTATGTGGGTCAAGGAGTGGCTGTCGTTGCCTTAAGTCTAAATAGCCAAGATGAGGAGCTGTGCAAGGGTATGGGGTTGCGGTTTGTGGAACGGGTGGGACACTTTCTATGGTAGCACTCTATGTATACCAGAATGGTTGTCCCCTAAGTAGATTGGGACAGGAGGAGTACGGGGACCAGTTAGAGAAGGCCTGTTAGGTTAGCTAGCAAGGGAACCTAGGTCACGGGGGAAAATGGGGAGGCATAGGGCTTCAAGAGATAAGTAAGACCCGTGTTAGAAAAATGGCAACCAGGGAGGTGTAGAAACTCTATTGATTTTGGATGCATTAATGTCAGGGGGTTGGGGGGTAGGCAAATTAAGACATTTCCGGGGATTAAGTGAATGGGGTTTTTTGATAGTAGTAGGGCGTGTCACGGAATCCCACCTTAGGGAGAGGACTAAATGTAAGACATAGGGGTATCATCCTTAAAAATAAGGGTAAAAGCAAGATCCTAGAAGGGGTCTGGGTTGTTGTTATTGTCAGGCAGGATGCAGGTATAAGAGTTGAGGATACAGTAATGGAGTAACCTGTGAGGCAAGTGAAGATATTTTTGCTGCTAGATTAGAAGTACAAGAAGAGGAGAAAAGGGTACGGATCGAATCTTAGTAGTCTGCCTATATGACAAGTTGAAGGGAAGAGGGCTATATAGAAAATGAAAGGAATATAAACGATTAGTAGATTATTAGAAGAACACAGACAGGAACAGATATCGTGTATGGGGGACATGAATGGAGCACATAGGTATCCTAGGGGGAGTATGTAAATGGCATGGGATCCTACTCTTAAATTTTGTTGAGGGCCAACGAGTTAGAAATCTAAATACGACAATGCAGAGGTAAGTAACTATGGATCGAGAGAGGGAGAGGAATCAGCTATAGATTTATGTGCTTAGTAATGAAAATGCCAGAGATGTGACGGATATGTGGATAGCTGAGGAGGGTCTGGTAGATTAATAGTGACCACCGACATTATGTCTTAAATTATACAAGTAAAAACAAAGGGAGAATGAAAAGGAGAAATGCAGAACAAAGACTGGGACATTAGACAGTCAAATTTGGGAACCTTTTAGAAGGGACTTGAACTGGTAGTTTGGAAGGAGGAAAGGGGGGGGTGTTAAATGAACCAGAGTCTGTGTGGAGACAATGAGATGGAATAGCTAGGTAGAGGATAGGTAAAAGTGAGCAAAGGAGCCGGGGAAAAAAGTGCATATGTGGTGGAATAGTGAGAGTTAAGAGGGCGAGGAAGG
>JACEEZ010010672.1:53748-69762 GCA_016584305.1 Chionoecetes opilio | reverse complement strand
CCTTTTTGTGGATTTCCCGCCAACTCCTGGGCGGAATATTAAAAACGGGCTATATCCAGTTTTGAACACCGAATCACTTGGTGGACGTAACAATTTTTTCTTGTGAGTTTTGATGTGTTTTGAATGAATCTGCTAACCGTTTCTGTCGCAATATTTTTTTTTTTTTTTTTTTCTAGTTAACGTACAACCGTTCCGACATCAGCATAATCAGCATAAAAGAATATCCACAAAATACTTATAACCTACGTCATGGCCAGCCCGACCTGACATCCTTCCTGCACAAACAACATATTGAAAACCGCATATATCCTTACCTCTAATATCATTACACTTCCTTGCAGTTTCTCCAAGCTTTACGGGAACACAGCTATTGTATCACTCGATGAGCTTCAATTGTCTCCACGTCTATGTTACGAGAGCAAGAGAACTCTAGCACTAGACGCAACACATCTCTCTCACTATCTCCCGGCACATCACTGTTGTTATTGTGCTGAGCAGTGTTGCCACTCCATGTTTTGGAAAATCCCTAGATATGCCGTTGATTTCTCTCAAGATTGGAAGAAAATTCACAAGGTTTTGTAAATTTATGATAATTAATCATCTTTGACTTTTTCAGATCACTTCAAAAAAGTGCACAATGCTGATAATTTATCACCAGGATCAGCCAGCGAGGCCTTTACTTCGTTAAGCAAATCAGAGGCGTATTTTAAAACTTTGACGATACTATTTTTTACTTTTTTTCTTTCCCGGTGGGGAGCCACAGAACCATTTGCTATGGTCCGTCGGAATCATCTGGTCGTCTTGTACTGTTATTTCTCGACACAACAGTTTAGGTTTAACCCCCAAATTCCCAAGATCTTGTAAAAAATCCCAAGGAGTGGCAACACTGGTGCCGATGTTCTCACTGCTCACAGCAGCAGCTCACGTCCACGGCGCAACGCAAACATTTCTCCTTGAGCAGGTGTCGTGCAGAAATCGGCCACGCGTCGTAAATCGTCCCGCGGAAGCTTATTTAACCTAAATAACTCTACAAAACCTAACACAAACCTATCCTAAACCTAACGTAACCTAAACCAGACCTAAACATAACTTAAATATAACTTAAATTAAACCTAGAAAACTATATGTGGCGATCTGAGGAAAGAAAACATAAGAAAGCTACAAGAGGCCGTGAGACCTATACACTTGGTAGTTCCTGTTACTTAACACCATAGCCTACATCTGCCTTTAAACCCCCACCCTTAAATTGCTAGTCTCCTTTTAAAACTCCCTATTACTCCGCTTTGACCACCTACGACTGAGTCCATTCCAGTCATTTACCACCCTACTTATAACCTTTTTTTTTCCCTTTTTCCCTTTCTATGTCACGCTTTTCCATTTGATACGTTCCCTGCGTGTTCTACCCTGGTTACTACCGTAAAATTTTTTCCTACATCGCCTTAAAATACCCTTTTAAACCATTTTAAAAAAAAATTCTATCAGTCCCCCCCTCAATGGGCAAACATGTTTTTAGTTGGGTTAAGTTATTTTTAAGTTATTTTTGGGTCGGGTTTAGGTTTAGGTTGGGTTTAGGATGGGTTTGTTTTTTGGTTTTTGTAGGTTTTTAGGTTAAATAACTTTCCGGGGGACGATTTACAAAGGGGGGCCATTTCATCACAACAGTGTCTGCAGGAAATCGATATTCCTGAACCCTCTTCTGCTTGAACTTGTGTTTTTTTTATGAAAAGACGATTTTAAAGATTGGTTTTAAAGTATTAAATGTTTTGCCAATTTTTTCTCATGTAGACAAAAAAATTAAAAACTACATTTTTTTTAAGAAACTGTTTCATTTGTTGTATTAAAGGGGTAATTCTGATATGTCCCAGAAAAGTACGAGAATTTACGGAAAATGATGATCATTCAGCCTCACAGACGGGGGGGTTTGAGATGCGCGAGGACATCTGGCGGTTTAGTTTTCGAAAACCCCCCATTGGGGAAGAACTTGGGGGTTAGAAAGGGGGAAATGCTGCCACCAGCCCAGGCATAGTTCTATGGTTTACTCCCTGAACACGATTTACATATGAAATTATTGTATGGGGTGGATACTTAGTATTACACCGAGTGGGGCAAAACCTTTTTTTGAGACTTGGGAAGTATTTCCATAAAAAGGGAATAATCACCTGGGGTTTTTGAAATAAACACAAGAAGCTATACTTTAAACTCACCCGGGTTTATTCCCCCACGAAAATTATTTCTCTAATGAGAACTTTGGGTACATGTATAACGAAAATGTGAGCAGAAAAATCTCAAGCAAATCTACCTCACTGAATTATTTCTTAAAACTCCCATCACGTATACCCCAAACTGAACACCATAGGTATCATGGAAGATTGGGGAGGGAAATGAAAAGAGTAAGGGAATTGTTTGTGTTCACGATACCATGGGGTTTGGTTCCCCCCAGACGAGTCACTCGCCGAAACCTTGAAGGGATAGAGAGGACTCTTTAATAACATTTTAAAAAGGACGGGCCCAAAGCTCCCCTATGCGTTTGAGGCCCAAAAACTGTACCTATATATATAGATATTAGATAGATAATTATAACAAGGGGAAGATGGGGGGTGATTTTTTAAATGTCTTATTTTTAAGGGAGTAGAGAGATACTAACTTCCTCGTGTATGCCCGGAAAAATTTGGGAGAAGGGGGAAGAAAAGGGGCCTTATGAAGGCTTCCCCTAAAGGGAGTAAAGACCACAAAGACCTAATTAGCAAATAAAAACAATTTTCATATAAATGGCTGCCTATAATACAGTTCTTTTACATTAGAAAAATTTAACATTTATTCTAATATTGGGGGAGGGGGTGTTCTCCCTTTTTGTTCACCCTACGAACGTGTTTTTCCAGAGCGACGAGGTATCGAGTCGGAATAAAAAATTTGGTCATTTTTCAATTTAGCAATAACTCGACTAACCCACCCTTTATAAACTGATCTGTCACTTTTGTGCTTTTTGGGGGGGAAAGGACTTAAGATGTTCCTTGATCTGCAGGAGGTAAGGGGGGGATAAAAAGTTTTAAATCTAAAATTTTATCAAAGGGTCGCGAATAAGTCCCCACATCGGGACTTGGTTCGGTGTATGGGGGGGGAGGGGGGGGGAGATAAAAGGGGGGGAAAAAAGAAAAAAAATGAAAAAAGAAAATTTTAAAAACGAGAAAAAAAAGTTTTTGATTGACCTTAGTATAATAAGAAAAACCTTTTCCCCATATCTGGCCGGGCGACAACTTGCCCCAGAACAACATTGGGTTATTGAAACCTTTTCCTTTTTACGATCATAACCCGGGAATTGTATGATGGGAAATTTCCCATCCTTCTCTCCGAATTTCTGGGCTTACACCGTCTATTTCCGGGAAAAATTAAATTTTTCAATATCAGATTATTTACTTCTGACCTCCCTTTTTCCTTTCTAATCTGTTCAAGAGATGTTCTAAAGGGACAAATTTTAGGGTTAATATACTGAGATTCTTCTATTCTTTGAAGGGGGGTATCTAAATGTGTTTAGTTTAAACGAATATTCAATGATAAGGAAATATCCCAATAAAACCCCCGCCTGGGCAGTAACGTGGTCGTCAAAACCTGACTAAATACCCAAATTCTCGTTGCTAGGAATGCCCCAGGGCCACCCGGCTACCCTAGGGTTCTGAAAGCGCCTAACAAGTCTTGAAATATTCGCTCACCTCAAGCTGGCTGACTGTGTTGAGTAGCCGCACGACTATCTCGAATTAAAATACCCCTCTCACCAAACCCCGGGCTGAGCCCTAAAAGTAGATACTCTAAATTCTGAAATGAAAAATCTCCTAACCAAATTGTTTCACTAGTCCGACACACCTCACCTCCTTCTCTTTTCTACCCCCTAACACATCTTACCTAAAATGTCACTCATTTTTCCCGGGGCCTTTCTGGGAGGTCTCCTTATACGAGGGGCAATTGTTCTTTCCCCCGGATCGGGTTGCAAGGAAAACTCTCCCCCGGGGTTCCACTAACCACTTTTTCATGCCGTATGGGGGTTTCCCCTTGCTGGGCGGCCCGTTGCACTTCCTTTCCCGTGAAAACTTTTTTCAACCATAGACACCCCCCACTAAAAACGTCCTCCTACCCTAAGATCCCACCCCCATTTCACATTTAGTTTAGGGCTGTGCCGGGTTTGTGGTCTCTTTTCTGACCCATACCATGCTCCTACCTCCACCATTGTTTTTTTTTCCGCTTTGGGTTTTGCGACGTCTCTGTACCGACGCGACATTTTCTGATGGGGTCTCTGGGATTAGGGCTGGCCCGTCCATGTCGTCTTGTTCTCCCCTAAAACCCGGGAAAGGATGTCCCAACTGCCTGGGGCATGGCGGGGGAAGAAGGCAAAGTGGGTTGCGGGTCCGTGGGAGGTGTTACCGCTTGATTCGGGGTGATCTGGCACGGCTGAAAACAACGGGGGGCCAGGGGAAAGGTCCCTTGGCACGGGGTCGAGGGGGGACTGACTTAAGAGTCCTTGCACCCTCTCGGTCCCGATTTTCCTTGGGGTTTTTGGGGTCGTATAACAGAGATTTGATTTGGTGTCGTGTGCAAACTGCTGGAACTCCCGACTGGGGGAAATTCCCCCCTTTTGTCCGGACGATGTTGGGGGGTTTCCCCCAAGTCCGCCAGGTCTGCCACAGGGTCTTTATGTTGTGTAGTATTTTTTTTTTAAGGGGGAAAGAACCAAACAAACCTCCCGAAATGGTCGACTACCGTCATAACTGCGGTAACCTTTGTTTCTCCGGCTACCATAAAAAAAGTGAGATCTATCCAATTTTCCCCAAATCCTCTCTAAGGTTTATCTACTGGGTAATTCCTTCCAGGGTTGTTTTTAACCCCTTTTTTTCCTTTGAACTTTTGAAAAGTTCCAATTCTTGACATTTCCACACATCTACTTTCAAATTTGCCCAATAGTTATAGTTCCTCGGTTTTTCTTAATGGTTTCCTTTTGTCCAAAAATGCCCTGAAAATTTCAGCGCATGTTGAGAGCGGGGATAGTCTACTACGGGGAATTAGGGACATAGTGTAGGCCCCCATCTGTTTTCTCTCGACATTACACATTTCATTTATTACAGCAAATTGATCTAAGTGGTTTTTGGGTATCCCTTTTTGGGTAGGCCTCGACCTCCCCCTCCAGTTTTTCTACCAATTCTTGCCACACGGCTTTTCCCGTTGTCGTAGTTTGAATTTTTTGTTGATTTAGCCCTGCCAAGTAGCCTGGGCCGGGGGTTATCATCCCAACGGGCGTGACAGATGATCGGCGCGAAGTTATCCTTACCTTTCAGGTATTTAACCACATAGTTATTTTCCCGGCATTTCCAGGATCCATCTGGTCACCCGGGAAAGATTTATTTTTTCTTTTAAATATACGGGGTGAGGGTTGGTGTTCCGGACGATCGAAAAATTTCGAGCCCCAAGAAAATGATGGAAATTCCTACAGGGGGAAAACTATAGCCAACGCTTCTTTTTCGGGCTGAGTAACGGGTTTCGCAAAAAATTTTAAATTTCTTGGAGAAATCCCCTTTGGGGACAGTTTAACCATTGATTGTTTTTGACTGAGGACGCCTCCGCGTGATTGTTTACTCGCGTCCGTCGTGGGATGAAAGGTTCTGTTTTGCGCCCTAACCAGGACAGGGCGTTAACAACACGATTTGGGGTGTTCGAACGCGTTTTTCACTCATCCCGCCAGGTGAAAATAAACGCGAGCTCGGGGAAAAATTAGTAAGTGGACTGCAACTTTCGCAAACCGAAGGAACATGTTTTCCTTTTAAACCACACATCCCTAAAAACTCGGACTTCCTTACCTTTTTTGGGAGCTTTCATTTTGATACTCCTTTCCCCATTTTTTTAAAATGGCTTACTTCCCTCTGCTGAGTTTCGAGGCCAAAAGTGACTTTTTTAGTCCAAATTACATTTACTGGGGTTAATTTTCACCCCATTCGTGGTGAGGATTCCGAAGGGTTTTGTTAGGGCTCCACAAGAAGAGGGAAACGTGGGACCCAAAAATTTAAAGTCGCTGGGTAGTTTTTTACCCTCCCTTCTGAAGGGGGGTTAATACTGAGCCATCCGCCGGGAAATATACGGGTGAGCATTTTTAGTCCGAAGGGTGGGCGTCAAAAAACGATATAAGGGTTAAAAACCATCGCTGAAGGTGGTGAGATCGGGCTTTCGTCATGGGGAGTAATTCTGGAATTGCTTAAACGCATGTCTGGGAACTAATATTTTTGACCCGGGGTTTTGTTCTACCAATTCTTTAATCGGGAAGAGGATAGTGTCGGGGCGGGGTTTTTATTTATGTGTCATAGTCTAAACACTTTCTTACTCCCATCCGGTTTTTTTTACCAAGCGATCGGTGTAACCAGGGGGGGGGGGGGGGCGGCCGTGGACCGTTTAAATATATTTCTGTCTTCCATGTCTTAAAGCATATGTAAAAACTTAGCCCCTTTGGGGCTTTCCCCCGGGAAAAACGTACGTAGGTCCTAAAACGGGGTTGAGGGTCCCACCTTTATATAAACCGGGGGCCCCCTTTATCCTATTCATTTTGGTCTAAGATGAAAAGCGGTCATTCTCGAGAATTATTTTCTTGAAACTCTTTTTGTTCTAAAACTGTCAATTTTTGCCTTTTTTTGTCCCTTGATTAAATTCTTTCATTTTGGGGTGGGGTTCCTTTTTGGCTGTACTTTTATCGTTTCCCGGGTATCAAGTCATTGTGTATTTCATAAAAGGAATTGATTTTTTTCGATAAAGGAATTTTTTTCCCTTTTCGTATAACCCGGGAGGATAGTACCTTTGCGAAAAAACTTTTCCTTCTTGGGTATATTCGTGGGGGACAAGATAAATTTTTCTTGTCCTTGTACTAATAGGGGTGACTAGTTTTACTAACTCTTTCCTGGGATAGAAAAGAGGTCAAACCGGGGATTGCTTTTTGGTAGTTTTTTCCCCGGCATAAACATGGAGGGGGTGGGGGTTTACTTTCACCGGATTGGAAGGTTTAAATTTTTTGTTGATACTTGTAAGGGGCTCGCTATTTTCACGGATTTCGGGATCCTTTTGATTTTGTTTCTTTTTGGGGTGAAGATGATTAAGGGTAGGGGGGGTTGTCCCCCAGCGCATCGCTTTTTACTTTTTTCCCCTCCCGGTGGGGGGGCCTTTGTAGTATATCACAACCAAAAAGCCATCGCCGTTGAGATAAAGTCTGGAAAAACGGGGAACCACTTTTTTAAAACTTTTTTCCCGTCCCGATTTCAATTTCTGCCCAAAATATGCGGAAAATTTTTTCAACGGGGGTTCTGTGTTTCCCTACGAGTGGGGAAAGACCCCGTCTTTTTATTTTTTCCCCTCCGATTCGTTTTGCTGTACATTTTTGATTAAAGAAAAACCACCCCCCGTGTCTACTATAGCTTCTCTTTTTTCCCTTATTTTACTGGATCGTGGGTGAAATTCGAGACCGTCTATCTGATAATTGCTTGAGTTTTGGGTTGACTCGGGTTTTGGGGGTTACTTTTCCCTGGGTAGTCCCGGACAAATTTCTATTTCCCCTCCGGCAACCCAAATTTGTGAAGTCGAAAAAATGACCTAATGGAGGTTTTCTCCAAAATTCCGAAGGTCTGTTTTGTGTCTGACAATAAGCGCAAAACCTGCGAGTGGGTGTTACAAATTGTGAAGGCCCGTGTGGAGGTGTGTTTTTTTCTGTTTTCTCTTTGGGGGAAACGGACCTGAATTTCTCGGGGGCTTTTGTTCTTACTCCTCCCCTTCGTCTTTTGGGGTCTCGGATTTGGGAAATTTATGGAACTATTTGTTTCTTTTTTTCGTCTAGCACTTTTTCCCCCTTTTTTTATATGCTGGGGTCATATTAACCTTTTTTGGGGGTTCCTCTTCGAGCAGTTGGCGTTCGTGCTCGGACGGTCTATGAATTTTTTTAAGGGGATTCCTTCATCCCGGGGTCCTTTCTTTTCTCTCGCGACCGACTGGGAGGCCCCTACCCCCAGTTTTTTTCTTTATTGTCTTTTCAGGCGGGAATTTTTCATTTGGGGGGGTTTTGTCGCAAACACCGCTGTTGGCAAAAAACGATGTGTGAAAGCTTGAGGGGTTTCCCCCCAGTCGTAAAACCCCTTGTCTCCAAATTTCCCGCCAAAAGGGTCTTCAACCTCACTTCGGTAGTAAAATCATCTCGAAAAGATTTCTAAGTGTCGCCCCAATTCTACTTTATGGTTCGTTTGTACTGGAATTAAGATTGAGTTCTGACCACTCCCCTTTTGAATTTGGTCTGTTTTTTGTCGCTTTATACTTTTTCTATTAAAATTTAAAGGGGCATTTGGAGGCGGCCGTTGCGTTAAAGGCCTTGTAGTTGATGTAACTCCCCTACTGGAATATCTCGAGGTTTGAGAGTCCCTCTTTCACGCTATCCTGGATAATTTAGGGGCATGGAAAGGGTTTTTGTTTGATTTTCCTTTTCACGCTACCGTGGATAATTGGGGGCATGGAAAGGGTTCTTTTATTTTCCTCTTTCACGCTATCCTGGGGTATTGAGGGGCAGGAAAGGGTTGTTTGATTTTCCTCTTTTACCTATCCGGGATAATTGGGGGCATGGAAAAGGGGGCGTTTGATTTTCCTCTTTCACGCTATCCGTGGATAATTGAGGGGCATGAAAGGGTTCGTTTATTTTCCGTGACCCTAATTTTTAAAATTTTCTTCATTCTCGAGGGGTCTTATTTCTTCATAAATCTTTTAACCCTCTTTTCTTTCTGCCTGCTCCCCCTCCTCCTCCTTCGTTTTTTATCTCGGGGGGAAAATGGTATCTTCCCCAAATCATGATGACGCGGAGAAACACCTCTTATAGACACAGGTGGGACTCGATTCCCGTTTCCCTCGGGCAACAGAAGACACTTTGGTTTCCCGTGACTAATAATGTGTTCTCTTTCTGATAAATGCATGGGTTTTCTTAAGCAGAAACACACTACCGCCCCACAATTCCTCTCTATTTTGCGCGTTATTTCCTTGATAGGGTAAGCAAGAGAGCCGGGGTCTATGCTATTTCAATATCGTTGCTACCTAACCCCAAAAAGCCAGATCATGTGGCCATTTCCGGACACTATTTATCTCATCTAGAAAAAGGAATTTTTCCCCTTTCCCTCGAAACTCTGAAATCCTAATTTCAGTTTTCCCGGGGGAACCAATGATTTGGGGGAATTACTGTCTAACAAAGAATTTTGTCATATTTCCTAATTTTTGACTTTTAGCTACTTTTTCCCCCCAAAGGGGAGACTCTGTTTTTGTTTTTTGTAGGAAAAAACATTTCCCCAGCTTTAGTCCCAGTGTGATGCCAGGGTTTTTTAAGTTACTGGCCCTTTGGTAAATTATATTAAATTTTTTAGAATACTCATTGACTAATAAACCTCCTCTCACAACTGAATTTGGGGAAAAACTTAGGGGGTTTTAAGGGGGAAAAGCTCCACCAGCCCCGGCGATATTTCTATGGTTTACCCTCCCTGAACACGATTTACTATATTAAAATTATTGGTATCGGGGTGGATATTAGTATTTCCCCGAGTGAGGCTGAACTCTTTTGGACTTGGGGAAGTATTTCCATAACAAGGGAAAAATCACCTGGGGGTTTTTTCAAAAAAACAGAAGCTAACTTAAACATCATCCGTTTTTTCACCCCGAAAAATTATTTCTCTAGTTAGAATTAGGTAATGTATAAGCAAATGTGAGCAGGAAAGCTCTACAGAGCAAAATCTACCTCAATTATATTCTTAGAACTACCATTAGTATACACCAAATAACACCATAGGTTACATGGAAGATAAGGGAGGGAAAAAGTAAGAGTAATGGAATTTTTTGTGTTCACGATACCAGTGGTTTGGTTTCCCCCCCGACTGAGTACTCGCCGAAACCTTGAAGGAGAAGAGAACTCTTTAAAAACACTTATAAGGCAGGCCAAGCTCCCTAGCGTTAATGAAGCCCAAACAACTGTACCTATTAAAAGAATAAAAGATAGATATATTATAACAAGGGGGAAGATTGAGTGAGTTCTGTTGTCTTCTTGAAAAGGGGGTAGAAAGATACTAACGTCCTCGTGGGATGCCAGGCAAATTTGGGAAGCGGGAAGAAAGGGGCCCTTTTTAAAGGCTTCCCTGAAGGGGGTTTTAAACCACGAAGACTCTATTGCTAATGAAAAAGTATGCATATGAATGGCTCCTATAAAACAGTTCTTTTTTCTTTGATAAAAAGAAAATTTAATAATGATTCTAATATTCGGGAGAGGGTTTCTCCCCTTTTTTTCAGCCTACGAACGTTTTTCCAGAGCGACGAGGTATCGGGTCGGAATGAAATTTGTCGACTTTCAATTTAAAAATAGCTCGACTAACCCCCCCATTTATAAACGTGTCTGTCACTATTGTGGGCTATTTTGAAGGGCATTAGAAACTAAATGTTCCTTGATCGTCAGGAGGGTAAGGGGAGGGTGAAAGTTTTTTAAACTACCCTTTTTTGAAGGTCGGGGAAAAAAATGTCCCCCACTCTGGACTTGTTTTCTGGGGGTATGGGGGGGAGTGGGGGGGGGAGATAGAAGTGGGGGGGAAAGAAAAAAATGATAGAAAAATAAAAATTTCAAAAGAAAAAATTTGATTGCCTTAGTATAAAAGAATAACCTTTTTCCCCCCATAAACGGGCCTAGGGGCAACTTGCCCCAAACACATATGGTTATTGAAACCTTTTTTTTTCTTAAATATAACCCGGGGTTTTATGATGGGGTTTCCATCCCGTCCCCTCCGAATTTCCGGGCATTCAGTAAGTTAGGAAAAAATGTAATATATACGGAAATCCCTACGTTCACTCTTGAATGGACCCTACCCCTAAATACGTCCGGTTTTTTACATCGGGGGGCATTGTGGGGATAAGGCGGGGTCGCCGCGGGGGACCTACGAAGGGGAAAATACGGGGATGGAAGAATTTAGAGTTTTTTGCGCGAAATTGATATTCCAGGTGGGTATATTATGTGCTCTGTTCTCGCTGCAACCTATAGAGAAACCTAGGTAATGGTGATGTGCAAAAAGGCTTCTAAACCAAGAAAACAGAGGTCATAACCAGGCCTCGTAAAAGGGAAACAAAGGTAGGTACGTAACGTGTCCCTACCCTTGCTTACTTCTTAATGAACTCTGCGTGATGTTTTTCCTGGTTTAGAAGCCCCTGCACATCAACCCTCATCTCGGTTTTTCTCTATTTTTGTCAGAACCGGAAAAATAGCACCTGGAATATCAAATTTCGCCCAAAAAGATCGAATTTTTTTTTTTATCGTCGTGTCTTTTTCTTTTTAGGTTGTATACTATTCATGGTTATATAGTTTAAAATACCTTATAATTGAGTTCCTTTTGTTGTCTTTTTCTCATAATAAGTAGGGTTTTATTCTAGTGTTTTTCCCATACTCCCCTCTCCCACAAACAAGCTTGGGGACCTGGGGAAATGCGGGGTTTTTTGGGTGGGGTAAAAATATGCGTCGCAAACCCCATAGTTTTCGAGTTAGGGTGTTGGAAAAAATTTCCTAATCAAGGGAAAATTCATTGGATTCTTCTGAGTCCATCCAGAACGTGTGAACCTGCACCTCCCAGAATGAGCCCCAATGTCGAGAACCCCCCCAACCCTCCCCCTAGGGGCTAGGGTTTTTTTTGGTTAGGGTAGGTTATTTTTATTTGGTTTGGTTAGGTTTGGTTTTTTTTGGTTGGTTAGCTTAGGTTATATTTTGTTGGTTAGGTAGGTTAGTTTAGTTTTGGTTAGGGAAATTTTTCTAATATAGGTAATTACCCTAATCTGGGAATTTGGGGAAAATTTTTTAGTGTTTGCCCATACTCTCCCACTTCCCCCAAACAATTTGGGGACCTTGGGAATGCGGGGTTTTTTGGGGGGGGGGAACAAATTAAAGCTCGGAAAAACAAAATTTAAGAGTTTGTATAGGGGGGTAAAATTCCCGGGATTATTTTAGGCACGTTTGCCCCCTACTCCCCCTCTCCCACAAAACAAATTTGGGGACCTGCTGGGGGAATGCGGGGGACCTGGGGGAAAGCGGGCTCTTTGGCTGGGGTCAAAAAATCGTCCAAAACCCCATAGTTTTTTAGTTAGGGGTGTTGAAAATTTTCCTGATAAGGGAAAAAATTTATTGGATTTTTTCTGAGTCCAAGACGTGTGAACTGAAAGATCCCCGAAAAGTGACCGAAGTGTCAGAACACCCCCAAAACCCCCGCTAGAAGGTTAGTTAGATTTGGTTAGGTTAGGTTTTTATTAGTTTGGTTAGGTTAGCTTAGGGTTTTATTTTTTTAGGGTTAGGTTAAATTTTGGGTTTGGCATTTCTCTAAATTTAAAGGGAATTTCCCTAGATCCAGGAAAATTTTACCACCCATACACACTCTTAAATTTTTGTGTTTTCCGACGCATAATTTGTTCCCCACCCAAACCCCCCCATTAAAAAATTAAACCCCACATATAAAAATTTTAGTGTTTTTCCCATACTCTCCCAAGTTTACCAAAAAAGTTTGGAGACCCGTTGGAAGCGGGGTTTTCGGGGGGGAACAAAAAATTTTCTCGGAAACACTTATTTAGAGTTGTGTAGGGGGGGGGAAAATTCCCCAGATCTAGGTATTACCTTTATACTAGAGAAATTTGCCTAAAACCAAAATTAACCTAACCCCAACCCAACCTAAACCAAATATAACCTAAGTTTAACCCAACCAAAACTAACCTAACAAAACTAACTAAACCCAACTAACCAAATATAACCTAACCAAATTAAAACCCACCTAAAACCCAACCCAAAAAACCTAACCCCTAGCGGGGGGTTGGGGGGTTCTCGACACTTCGGTCATCATTCTGTGAGGATCGTCAGGTTCACAAAAGTTTCTGGACTCAGAAGAAATCCCAAAGAATTTTTTCCCGATCTAGGGAATTTTTACAAAACCCCTAACCAAAAAACTATGTGGTTGCGACGCATATTTTTTTACCCCAGCTAAAAAAAACCCGTTCCCCCAGGTCCCCAAGCTTGTTTTGTGGGGGAGGGGGAGTTTGGGGAAACACTAAAAAAATACCCTACTTATTATAGAAAAGACAACAAAAGGAACTCAAATTTTAAAAATATTTTTTAAAACTATCATAACCATGAATAGTTACAAAATACAAGAGAAAACTCGACGATGAAAAATTTAGTTTTTTGGGGGGAAATTTTTATTCCCAAATGCTATATTTCCGTGCTCGCTGACCATAGGAAGACCTGAGGTGATGGTTAGTGCGAGGTTTAAAAACCCGAAAAAAGTCCACACAGAGCACATTAAAGTAAACAAGTAGAGGGACACTTACGTACCCACCAGCTGTTTCCTTTTGACGAGGCTCTGTTATGACTTTTTCTTTTTTTGAAGCCTCGCACATCAGCCCCTTTCCTGGGGCTTCTCTTAGTGTTTTTCACGCGAACAGAGCACAGTAAATATGCACCCGGAATATCAATTTCGCCAAAATAACTCTAAATTCCCCTCGCCGTAGTTTTCCCTTCGTAGGTCCACCCCGCGACCCCCTTATTCCCCACAATGCACCGATGTAAACAAACCTTTGACGTAGTTATGTCTGGGGCCCATTGTCTATGTTGTATTTAGGTAGTGTTTGGTTACGTCGCTACGATACGTTTTTTGAACGTTAATATAGTACGTACCGGTTTTACGTTTCAATTACGTACGTATTCATAAACATCATGATGTAACGTGATATTAGAGGATTCAAAACGTTATATATACATAATTAATACGTGGATACATATTTTTAAAGATACGTAAGTATTACGTTAATATGAATTGTTATTTTTGTATTTTATTTAGGTAGTGTTTGGTTACGTCGCTACAATACGTTTTTCATCGTAATTAAGACGTTACAGAAATACGTGTTTCTTCTACTAATATAGTACGTAGTGGTTTTACGTTTCAATTACGTACTTATAACATCATGATGTAACGTGATATTAGAGGATTCAAAGCATTATATATATCTAATGAATACGTGGATACATATGTTAAAGATACTTATGTATAACGTTAATATGACATAAACCGTTTATCCCGTAAATTCCCAAATCGGGGGTTAGGGTGAAAATCAGGTGACTTATATCAGGTAGATCTATAGACACGAAATAACCTTCAAACTACGTAGAACATTCACGTGACAAAATCACCTTTTTAGCACGTTTATAGCACCTTTAGTTAATTTTTTTTATTTACGATTTTGTGACGGAAATACATATGGTTTACATTCAAAATACGGTTGCTTGGATGAAGAAATTTAATTTGAAGTAAATAGTAAATTTCAGGCAGGGCCCTAAGGTTATTATGCATGTACTGTTTCTTATTATAGTCTAAGTAGAAACGTTTTCTATTAGGTTCATATTAGAGAAAATGTTAATTAATACGGTATACTATTATAAGTTCTACCTAGTAAATCAAATTGTATTATTTGTTATGCTTATTATATAATCAAATGTAATGATTTCAAACTTTTAAACGGTAAACTAAAAATATATTCAAAACTATAATCAATAAAAAAGTCACATACATGATATTATGGGATATTGGGACTACTTAGATTTGTATTTTTGTAGGATTCAAATATATCTGAAGGAGTATATATTTTCACATTGACGCGCCCCTCCCGTAGCCTGACGGGATAACCTCCTCACTGCCGGGCTGATGCCCGCTTTGTACCTTTTTTGCTACTGGATATGTATTTATGTACATGCTTGTATTGTATTTATATGTCCCGTATGTTGATTGTACAATAAACCTTTACAAGACAAGACGCGAGGATCATTAAAGCCCCCTTCACACATACCATAATGGAACCACGAACGCGCCAACAATGCAATGCGCAGCGCCGTCAGCGGCGGTCATGGTCCTGTTATGGGTCCATCGTGACCGATCGTGACGCTCGTGACGCGCTCTGCCGAAGCCACGAAAAGTTAGTGCGTGCACTAAAAAATCGGGAAGCTCCCCGATGTTTGTACCCAACGCAGCGCTATCGTAAGTCTATCGTGACGCTATCGTTATCTATGTAGCAGCTTCGTGACACTATCGTGATCGTCTTATGTCTGTCGTGACGATAAGAAACCGTTACGCACGTACGCCTTTAATCCTACCTTCCCCCTCTCTTCCGCCTTCTCCCCCCTTTCTCATTCACCTCCACCCTCCCTCTACTACCTACCCCCTCCTCCCTCAACACATGGTGACACCCCCTCTCGACTCCCTACCCCCCTTCTCCCTCAGCACGTGGTGACACCACCCTCCCCCTACTTCCTACCCACTACTCCCTAAACACATGGAGATGGCACCCACCTCCTTGTAACCACACATACCCCCCCACCAACACCACAACGCCTTTCTTTCCTCTCCAACCCTCCTCCCCCCCGTTTCCCCACCAACACCCCCTTTTTTTATTAAAACACCCCTCCCACCGTTTCCCCCCCTTCTCTATCACCAACACGTACCCAACGCTGTTTCTCCACCTTCATCTCTACCCCCCTTCCTTCTCATCACCATGGCAACATCCACCCACGTGTGAGGCTCTTGACGCTATCGTGAATACGTTCATGGCACCGTCATGGCACTGTCGTGGTTATCGTAGCCTCTATCGTGACAACAAAAAGACCGTTGATTTTCCATTCGTGGACGTAGTCTTACAGCTGTCATGACCCCCATCGTGACCATCTTACGACCATCATGACACATACGTACAGGCAGGGTGACATTGTTGTGAGGCTATGGTGGTCTGCGTTTATTCGTGGTCCCAAATTTTTACGATAGCGTCAATAATCAAATTGTGGCGCATCGTGGTTCGATATAATTTGAAGGGGGTTAAGTAAAAGCTAACCTAGTGGCAAGACATATGATCACCTCATAAACGGGCGGGCACTAGTGAGGAGCCTTTATGGTGGCGACGGTGGCCAAATTTCACCCC
>JACEEZ010010672.1:45000-47500 GCA_016584305.1 Chionoecetes opilio | reverse complement strand
TAGGCATTAGTCTGCTGAGCATGAGCTCCTTAGCAGACATAAAATCAGTTAACATAATCTAAATGCGAATACGATGACGGCAATAATTTAAAAAATAAAGATTAACATACAAAAAAAATAAACTCAGTGAAAACATGTTTTTTTTTTATAAAAAAAAAAAGTACCTAAATTTCAGGAGCACAAATTACTGTATTTTCATTTTCAATCTATAAGAACTTGACTTTGTAATTATAAAAATACTGTTTAAGTTAAAATTTAATATATTGAATTATTTGCTGTTTTTGATGTCATCTGGTATGCGTTCCAACATTTCGGGCAAACATATATAGAAAATTTGTACAGTGTTGTTCTTGGTTGGGGGACATAAAAAGTTAACATTGTTACCTATGGTACCTAGGCTGTGATGAATCATTCTAAATATTTTTCTGTTGTTACTATTATCATTTAAATCTTATAAACAGTGAGGGAAGACAAAATATGTAAGTAGTAATTCAAATTTTAGTAATTTAACTCATTGAATAAAAAGTGTTGTTGAGTTCATGTTTTTCCTCTATATTTTATGGTTCTGATCAGTTTCTTCTGAGTGACAATAATTTTCCTTTACATTTGACGGCCACGTAACAACCCCAGATAGACACACAATATATAATAAGAGGATAACACGGGAATAATATATACTTTTTAAAGCATCAGTTGTTAATTGTAACGAATTTTGTATAATATTCCACAAGTTTTTGACAATTTTAACAAACTGTTGAATATGATTTTTCCAATTCAAGTTTTCATCTATGATAGCCCCCAAAAATGTTGTAATGCAACCCTCTTTAGTTCACACCCATCCATATATACTGGACCCATGTTGTATACAAACAGATCGATTTGAAATAGCATATAATTAGTTTTTGTAATATTTACCTTTAATTTGTTAGCTGAAACCCATTTACTAATTTTTTCTAGTTCAGTATTTAACACCGCATTCAAGTGATCTAAGTTGTTATCCTTAAGAGCGATTGGTGTCATCTGCATAAAGAACAAAATTAAATTATTACTGGCATTGGAAAATCATTTTATAAAAAACCAAGAACAGCAATGGGCCCAGTATTGATCCCTGAGGTACCCCCTGTCAACATTTTTCAGCACTGAGTTTTTATACAAATACAGCTTGTTTCCTATTTGTAAAAAATAACTTGAAAATAATTTAAGTGGTTAATGAGGCCTAACCAACAGGTGTTGAATACCCTCGGTCAACCTGTTTTGTCTGATGTCAAAAGGGGGGCTACGATCAAAACATTTTATTTCCCAGTACATAATACATACTTTCGCCTTGCAGAAATGTCGCCGGGCCAATATATTTCGTTTTTTGCATAAATGCAAAAAAAACCCTCTTGCTCGCTTACCAATGAGTTAAGATTTCAAAAATATAACCTTTTGTGAAAATTTTTCTTCTTTACGCCTGTATACCCCTCCCCAAAAAAGTATCACAAAAGAAAAAGAAGGGGAAACAATTTACAAGCCTATATGAAACCTGATTTTGGCTGGAGTAGGTGTCCAAAAAAAAAAAAAAATAAAAAATAATATATATATATATATATAATTATATATTATAATATATATATATAAATTTAAAAATTAATTTTATATATATATATTAAATATATATATATATATATATATATATATATATTATATAATATATATATTATATTTTAATTATTTATATATATATAATTTTTTTTTTTTTTTTTTTTTTTCCATCAAAAGGAACGGGCCAGAACAAAAAAAAAATTGGGGTAACACAAAAGCCCGCAAAGTTCCCGTCCCTAAAAAGACGAAAGTAAGCGAATAAAATAAAAAAAGAGGGATAAACCCCAATTTGTTGGGGAGGTGTCTTGTTACTTTTTTTTTGAAAAGATGAAAAGTCATGGGGAAAGGGGAAAAAAATAGAAAAACGGGAAAGAGTTCCCAGAGTTTACTAGTGAAAGGGATGAAAGGGAAAAAAAGATATGTTTAACTTTGCATTAGGAAGATGGAAGAAAGGGATAAAAAGATTAGAAAGTCTTGTGCAGCGAGGCCCCCGGGGGAGTGGGGAAAGGCATGCGCATAAATTTCAGAAGGCAGGGAGCATGGAAAAAAAGGGTGGGAAGAGAGCAAGAGAAGCAACATTGGGGGCGGTGATTTAACGATTAAAGACAGCAGTCAGAGGAGGGGAGTTGATGAGACGAAAAGCTTTGATTAAAACCCTGTTTAGGAGAGCTTATGAGTGGATCCCCCCCAACTGTGAATATACCCCACACAGGGCGGATAAGCCCCCTGTAAAGCAAGAAATTGGGGGGGAAAAAAAAAAAGGACGCAGACGCCAAGGACACCTAACTTCCTAGAAGCTTTTTTGAAAGAAATGAGATGTGAGTTTCTAATTAAAATTTTGGGAAAAAGGAAGTCCTGAATGTTCATTGTAGAAGAAGGAGACAGTTGAGTGTCTTAAAAAAAGGGGGGGTAGTTA
>JACEEZ010010672.1:25000-37500 GCA_016584305.1 Chionoecetes opilio | reverse complement strand
AGGTTAATCACTTCTTGACGCCCACGCCGCCACATCGCTTCCACCTACGCCGCCCGGACTTCCACGCCACGCCGCCACATCGCCTCCACCTACGCCGCCCGGACTTCCGGACTTCGTAATTCAACGTCGCTTCCACCTACTCCACATTGTCCACAACAGCCACTCCAAGCCTCCACGACAACGCCTGGCCGCCCACGTCATCTCAACACCGGGCCACCCTTCGCGCCCCTCCACGTGCTTCTACTAGATCTCCATCCACGGCATCCCCGGCGCCAAGATCCACCAACGCTCCGTCCACTTCCACATCCACCACATCCACGCGAGGCTCCACGCCTGCCGCGTCCTCCACCAGTGGCCGCGCTCCAAGCTGCCGCCCACGCCGCCCCTACACACATCGCTTCCTGTTTCATCATGCTGTATCTTCCACATCCACAGTCTACATCCACCGCCTCTACCGCCTGCTACGCCCAGCTCTCCACCGCCACAGCTCTCCACCTGTGACCCTTCGCGCTTCCACCTGTTCCACCTCTCCAAACATTCGTTAAGTACACCATAACATTATTATATTTTTTCCCATGTGCTTTCAATACCCTATAGCTTGTGTCTACATTCATTTTCTGGTTTCAATTTTTTGGTAGTGCCATCTCTTTTGTGTTTCCACCTTGTTATTTTTTTCATGTATGATTGTGTGCTGATAAGAACTTGACCTCCCTAGGGACCCTGACCTGTTATACCCGCAACGCTGTGTGACTGTTACAGCGTCCGCCTCACAGTGTCTGTCCGTGTCTGATACTCCTGCCCTTTGGACTTTATGGGTTTCCACTGAGTTACGGTATTTGTACATTGTGAGCGTAACGGCTCTTTTATTTAGTCCTTTTCTTTTTTCTTTTGTTACATAAGTGATACACTGACACTCCACACTCACATATGCTTTTGTTCCATAAGTGATACACTAACACTCTCCAACTTACACTGTGTTATTTCACTTTTATTCACGTCTCTCGCGTGTTTTCCATATCTACGTACTCTTATCTAGGATATTACATTATTATTATTATTATCATTATTTGCCATAACTGTTGTGTACTCGGATATTTATGTTCCTTTCTTCTTCACAAATGCACCTGTCATCATGCCACCACCAGCGCCAACTTCAGTCACTCTGGTACACGAGGTTCCTTCCCTTCCCAAATTCACAGGCAACAATATTCCTGTACACATATTACTCAAAGATGTTGACGATGAGATCGCGCGTCGTAACATCACTGACGATGCAATCAAAATTGCTCAACTAAAGTCCCGCTGTGACTTGTCTAACTGCCTTGCAGGACAATACCTGCAGAGTGATTTATTTCTCACAATTAAGACATATGACGAATTTAAGACCACATTCAATAAATATTTCAGTGCCAGTCAGAAATCTGGTATCCTTGCTCCACTCTTTATACTTGCAGACACTCACAAAAGGCAAGAACATCCTATCCCAGTTATGTCGGCCTTACAACAATCTTCTAACGTCAAGTTAGACTTAATAAAACAGCTAGAATTTTCGGAATGGGTTGACGAAGATAGGAAAATGAGTCTACAAGCTGTCGGTAACCTTCCTTTTGTTTCTCTCTTTTCCATGTACCTTATGATGTAATTTTGTACATAGGATTGTATGTCTCCATTTTTTTTTCGTACTCTTATGTCTATGTTTTAGATTAGTTTAGTTATATGTATATATTTTGTACCATGCCGGTCCCTTCCACGATTTATGTTTTCCACATTATATTTTACGAGTACGTATCCTTTTCCTGTGTCCTTCTCCTATTTTCTATTCTAATATATATAGATAGATATGTTTTGTGTCCATTTCTATTGTGTCCCATCTCCTTTGTTCAGTTTCATGATTATTCCGTTTGACGAGATGAGGACATCTCGGGTAGCGTCACCGAGCATATGTAGTATTAGTATTATTATTATTATTGGTGTTCAACTATGTGTTCAACCGTGTTCTGTGTTCTGTGTTCTGTGTTCTGTGTTCTGTATACTTGATGTTGGGTCCTGGAACACCTGGCTAATCCACTCCCTAGGCAATACGCTAATCCACTCCCTAGGCAATACCACTAATCCTTTAAACTCGACCTCAGCCTCGCCAAATGTTCTCAGGTGTTCAGGTCGTCAGATCATTAGGCGTCAGGTCTTGAGTATCGTGATCCTTTAAAAGGACGTCTCTGTAGAGGAGAGTCACTTGAACACAGACCTTCGTACCAGCAACTCACTAATCTTCAAGTCACCAAGTTATCCAAATCCACGGCAGGAGCAACTCACCAGTCCGCGAGTCAACTTACCTGTGTTACCTTTTTACCCAAGTTAATAAACCACTATCAAAGCAGAGTTACCTGTTTCTGCTCACCCTAAAAGTGACATACCAAAAGTCACTTTACACATGTGCATCCTATCAACTTTAGTATATGATTCGGTGCTAGCTGAACATTGGTAGGGACTGTTGTAGGCAGCAATGACTTTGTTCTGCTTTCTTTGATCCATCCATAACTTGTGGGTTCCAAACCTGGTGGATCTAGTTGCAGGGCATTCTTCCATATGCATGTTTGCATATGAGCCCGCTTGACATTCTCAATGAAAGCCTCTGTAGTAGGTGGAAGAGAACATAACTTGGGAGTAACTGTTGCTCCCGACTTCCCCGTTCTTGAAGTCCACACACTTACTCTGGCCTCAGACATAGAATTGCTCTTTGATTGTCCATAACAGGAAGGTTGCATGTCATTTGATACTGAAGCGATTGGTACTGAGGTCAACTGATCACGAGCTCACTTCGTCCACGCACCATATGGGACACAAGTAAATTTGGCCTTAAACCGTCTAGGCCACGAGTCAATTCGGACCCAACTCGAACTGGCCACAGAGTCAGATAGAACCCAAGACCGGGGAGGGAGAGAGGGAGAGTTTCTCTCTTTTTGTTAATTTATCATTATCATTATTATTGTTGTTGCCTTTATTATTATCATTATTTTTTTTTAATATCGTTATCAACATTATAATTATCATAACTGCTTCACCTGAAGAAAAACACACACACACACACACACACATTAAAATGTCATGTCTGTGTGTGTGTGTGTGTGTCTGTGTGCGTGTGTGTGTGTGTGTGTGTGTTTGTGTGTGTGTGTGTGTGTGCGTGGATGTGTGAGTTCGTATGTTTTTTTTTTTTTTTTTTTTTTTTTTTTTTTTTATGCATTTGTGCCTATAGCGCCTGTAGGCAGTGGTGACCCAGGGCACGGATGGTAGGCTCTGGAGGTTCACTTGTGGGTTCTGATGGTTGGTCCTCGCCCGTTGGTGGCGCAGGCAGGTTTCTTATAGTGACGCCTGTGAGGCTCATGCCGCCCCCCTGTGTCCTCCGATGCACTCGCAGTCGAAGGTAGAGTTGATAGGCAGGGCATGTGGGTGTTCTTAGGTCACTCGACGGTGCAGAAAGGTTTTGGGTTTCTTTGGGGATCGAACTCGGTTCATCGAGAACGCCAGTCGGAGACTCTAACCGCTCCGCTACCGCCTCCCCGTGGTATGTGTGTGTGTGTGTGTGTGTGCGCCCCTCTGTCCTCGTCTCCAGGGAGCTGTCCTGTCCTCTTTGTTATTTTTTTTTTATTTTTTATTTAAACAACTGACATAGTATACATGGGGCTACAAATAGCAAAGAGGTTGTTGAAGGCAATGGGTAGCAGAAGCTAAAGATGTCCCCTGTCCCGGGGACATCTATCTGAAAGCTATGCCTTATAGGATAAACTAAATATATAATGTTACAGACTGAGGGTCACTGTCCATCACAGGCACTTTTCAGGCGCACTATTTACACTTACACTGTGTCACTGTGTCACTGTGTGTCACTATGTGTGTGTGTCACTCTGTATCACTATTGACACGACACTGTGTTACGCCTTGCGGGCACTAAGGCGGATGTAAGCGGCACCATCTGTGGGCCGCCACCTTCACCTGCTGGGTGTTCATGGCCACGACATCCACCTCAACCGTGAAGGTGTTCCACAGTGTCGCCGTGGCCCAAGTAAAGGCTCGCTGGCCCATCACGGTGTGGGTCCTCGGGGCCTCGAGGAGGAGATCACCTGACGCTACCGTCCGCGTAGCGCGTTCTGTCCTCCTCCACGGGACCCGAAATCCTGCAAGGTGGGAAGAGTGTTGCACCTGGGCCTTGTGCAACACTGTGAGGGCACCGACTCTCCTCCGGTGCCCCAGGCTGTCAAGCTGGGAGCTGGGAGCTCTCTCTCTCTCTCTCTCTCTCTCTCTCTCTCTCTCTCTCTCTCTCTCTCTCTCTCTCTCTCTCTCTCTCTCTCTCTCTCTCTCTCTCTCTCTCTCTCTCTCCTCTTCCCCTCTCTCTCTCTCTCTCTCTCTCTCTCTCTCTCTCTCTCTCTCTCTCTCTCTCTCTCTCTCTCTCTCTCTCTCTCTCTCTCTCTCTCTCTCTCTCTCTCCATACATAATGTTATTCACAGAATATAATTATTTGTTGGGAAAAGATGCAGCTATGACATTATTTGGTGTTGAATGAGAGAAAGAGAAAAAAAACTTTTAAGTTTTCAAAGCTGGTAGATGAGTATGTAGTGATAATGATGTTGATAATAATAATGATAGTAATGATAATAATAGTAATAATAATAATAATAATAATAATAATAATAATAATAATATAATAATAATAATAATAATATTAATAGTAGAAGTAGTAGTAGAAGTAGTAGTAATATTATTATTAACAATAATAATATCAAGAACAATGATGATAATAGTGATGATGATGACTATTACTTATACTATTACTACCAGCACTACTAAAAGATTGTAATAATATCATAATAAGAATAAGAATAAATACTATTATTGTTATTATTATTATTATTATTATTATTAATAATATTATTATTATTATCATTATCATTATTAATATTATTGTTTGTGTTATTTCATTTTCATGATAATAATTAACATTATGATAAGAATATCAAAATTTGAATAAACAACAACAATAATCATAATAACAAAAATTTTAATAATGATAGTAATCGTGAAAATATTGACAATAAAGAAGTGATGATAATAATAATAATAATTACAATATTGATAAACTTAATGCTGATAATGAAAATAATATTATTACTACTACTGCTACTACTACTGCTACTACTATTACTACTACCACTACTACTACTAATAATAATAATTACAATATTGATAAACTTAATGAAAATAATATTATTACTACTACTGCTACTACTACTGCTACTACTATTACTACTACAAATAATAATAATAATAATAATAATGTGAATGATATAATGATAATATTAATAATAATAATAGTACTATTATTATCACTAATATTTTAATTTTCATTATTTTACTATTATTGTTGTTATTACTATACCAACAGTGTGTGTGTGCGTGTGTGTGTGTGTGTGTGTGTGTGTGTGTGTGTGTGTGTGTTCGTTCGTTTGTGTGTGTGTGCGTGTGCGACTGATCGGATGGATGGGCGGGTGGGCACCGCATCTTAGGACACGCAAAGTCGCGATAGATTGGAGGCAGCCTATATGACTTTATATTACAGAAAACGCTCAGCACAGTGGTAGCAAATGCGGCAAGTTCTGGAGATCTGGAGTTACAGGAGTTTGCTAGATCAAAAGAGATTATATATATATATATATATATATATATATATATATATATATATATATATATATATATATATATATATATATTATATATATATATATAATATATATATATATATATATATATATATATATATATATATATATATATATATTATATATATATATTAGGGTACGCCGTATAATAAGAATTCTTTGTTTCAACTTTGGCATGCCAATTTCCTATGTAAAATAGAATTGTAAGACGATTTTTTTTTATTCTATTTTTGCATTTGAGCAATTCCTACTATGCAATATCGCACTTTTATATTGCACCATTATCGAATAATGCTTAAGTACTGAGTACTGAGTACGCAGTGTCCGGTTGGTTCTGTGTATTGCATCATGCACCAATATGAGTTCCAAATGACTAGCGTGGTAAGCTCTTTCTGATCAGTTTGTTCATCAGGCACTACATCACAGTGTCACAGCCTCTACGTTGGCCTAGAAAGTGTCCATCATGTCCTTCTTAGACCTGAAGCAGGGCATGGTCTCCCGGTGGTGGGCCCGAGCCCGGATGAACCCGTCTCTGGCCTGCTGCCCCACCACTGCTGCCGCAGCCTCTGTCACCTGCTTCACGACTCTTTCGGTGCTCTGAGTGTGGATAGAGAACTCCGAAACCTCGTACGGCTTGACCAGGATCTCCTGGATCTGATCCCCGGACAGTGAACTGGTGAATGCCGGCTCGTGCACCTGGCCAGGCTGCCAGCTGATCAGTGTCTGCAAGCTGGTGGCTGACAAGTTTAGCTTGGGTGTGATGCGAGGTCTTACACTGGTGTCCCCATACTCCTCGCCAGCCCTCAGCTTCAAAATCTGGGTCACGGCGAACCTGCGGTCGTCCTCACTCTGACTCGCCATCAGCAAGAGGAGGACACATTCTGAGTGTGCGAACCATGCTCCTGTCCCCACGTAGAAGGTCACAGCTGTTTGGACCTTCTTGGGCTGCGACCTCATCACTCTGAGCTGCGTGAGGATGTGCTTGGGGCCGTCCTCTAGTCTGTGGTGAACCTTGATGTCGTAGTAGAGTTTGGAGTACACCTGCAGGCAGTACTTGACTAGGATCTCCAGGGTTTTCAGTTATTTGCCCGTCAGTCCATGCTTTCTGGTCCACATGTACACGAGCGACTGGGCTGTGGTGAGCCATCTGGAGTGGGACACCTTGCTACACTTGATCTCCTGCAGCACGGACGGGAGAACGCCCCGCTTCACAGCCTGGACCAGCTGGTAGGAGACCTGCTGGTCAGTGGACATGTTGACCAGGATATACTCCGGTATCTCCGTGAGATCTTCACCGCCTGGCACTCCTCTGAACTCTGCGTTGTACTGCATCTCATTCACGCTGGACAGGAGACTGCATACTGGACCCGTGAAGCCAGTGTCAGATGAGGTAGGCCCGTCGATGCTGGTGATAAGGTGGCGCAGGGGCAACTCGTTTGTGTGCAACACGCATTTACTCCAGAAGAGCTTGCGTCCCAGCATCTTCTCCAAATGGGCGTGCGTACCACCCTTCCACCCCGTGTTGGCCCTAGTTGAGTCACCTTGCAGTACGATCAGTGAGTCGTTGGAGTCATATGTCACCAACAGATAATAGAGAGCCTGAGCCTCCTTGAACGCAGGCTTCTCAGGTGGCACCGGGTCCTCTGGTACAAAGTGCTAAGGTACCTTCCAGATGGCTCCTCTGTCACTGACACATGCTCCTCCCTGATCAACTTTGGGTGCAGTTTCCCATAGCTGTCGGGCACCATCAACCTGGTCTTGTCCTTCCTCCCATCGTAAACCAATCCAATTTTTTTGGTACCCGGATGCTTCCCCTGGTCAAGGTCCCTGGCCGATGCCATGGCATCCTGCTTGGCCCTACTCAGCTTGTTAGGATCGCAAACCAGGAACGACGTGTGTGGAGAGAGGTGGCCGTCAGCATATCCTCCCTGACCTTTCTTCGACACCAGTAGGTACAGGGCAATCAGGCCCATTTATTTACACCTGACACTGTAAATAATTGTTTATACTATTTGCCATGCGATCATCCCGACAATACAGGAATTCCCACCGGAGCAGGTTGATATTGCCAAATACAACATGCCCCGGCTGTTTAAAACGTGCATCATGGTGACAAACTACAATTGTTGACAGAATTGATTGTTCCCAAACTTTGAGATATTATAGAAAAATGAAGGAAAGAGTCGTAAAGTCACTTCAAATACGCACATCAGTGACAGTAGATGACACAATTAACGCATTCTCACATTCAAAAACAGTTAATTTTTTATTTAAAATCAATTACTTACCCATTGACATACCCCGCGCCCTGCGCCGGTCAGAAAAGGAAGTTGCCATGACAACGCTCCAAACAAGGCTATTTACCTGCCACCTGTTGGCGTTTTTGCGAAGCTATTGTCGCAGTATCAACCTGCCCTTATATCATTTCGCCCCAGTCTCACCTTCATTTGTAACGTGGATCAAGAATTGATGATAGGTGCAAATGAAGCCGTTACTTTAGCGGGGCTTAGCTAAGTTTTGCATATAAATATAAAAGTTCATTTTTGCATAGCAAGAAGTGCTCAAACCAAAAAGTTGAGGCGGACAAACCACCCTTAAAATTCAATTGTACATAAGAAAACACCCTGTTCAATTCGAAATAGTCTATATTTCACTTTTCATTGGACCTACGGCGTACCTTAATATTATATATATATATATATATATATATATATATATATATATATATATATATATATATAATATATATATATATATATATATATATATATATATATATATATATATATACACTAGCAGCAAAGCCGCACTCCGGGCGTACTTTTTGGCTAGCTCCTGCAGAGGGCTATTGGTGGGCCTTCGGCCTACAACCTGTGTTTGGTGGGCCGAAGGCCCACCAAAAACAGACTCTCCAGATAGCCCCTTCTAACTTTCCTGAAATCATGGATGTAGAAATGTATGTATTAACGCCAACCCATTCACATCACCCCAACCCATTCACTCGTCCATTACCCATCACCCCCACCCATTTACTCACCCATTACCCATCATCCCCCATCCATTCACTCACCCATTACCCATCACCACATACCCATACACTCACCCATTACCATCACCCCCCACCTATTCCCTCACCCATCACCCCCAGCCCATCACCCCCCACCCATTCACTCACCCATCACCCCACACCCATTAACCATCACCCCGCCCATTCTCTCACCCATTACCCATCACCCTACATCAAGGTTTCCTCAATTCTTGCATCCCACTTTTTTTTCACAGTTCTCGATAATAGGCTACTAAAAATAAAAAATAAATAAAAATGATCGGATCATCCCATAAGTAGACTTAAAACCTTCCCTGGTCGGCCTGGTTCCAAAACTGTGCCATATGATGGGATTCCGCCACGGGGGGCGGAACCTAGAGCGGACACACACACACACAGACACACACACACACTTCGCTTATATTATTATTTATTATATATATATATATATATATATATATATATATATATATATATATATATATATATATATATATATATATATATATATATATATATATATATATTATATATATATATATATATATATATATATATATAATATATATATATTATATATATATATATATATATATATATATATATATATATATATATATATATATATATATATATATATATATATACATATTTATACATATATTTCCAAATATAATTATATATAAATATAAAAATATAAATCAATAAATAAATGATATATATATTTATATATATATATATATATATATATATAATATATATATATAATATATATATATATATATATATATATATATATATATATATATATATATATATATATATATATATATATATATATATATATATATATATATATATATATATATATATATATAATATATTATATATATATATATATATATATATATTATATATATATAATCTCTACCACTGTGCTTAGCGTTTTCTTTAATGTTAAGTCATCTAGGCTGCGGAAAATTTTAGTGTATATACAATTTTTTTTTATAGTGGTAGCACGCTTGGTTCACAACCAAGAAGTCCCGGGTTCGATCCCCGGGCGGAGCGAAGACAGACGGGCGGTCTTCTTAAAACCCGAGCCCCTGTCCACCCAGTAGTGAATGGGTACCGAGTTTTAGCCGGGGGCTTGTGACCTGCCTCCCAGGGTGGTGGCTTTCCCCAACACTAAGCACTAATATAAGGATAAGATAAGATTTTCATCCTATCTAGACACTTTGCAAGTACCAACTACAAAGGTTATTGACTATACAAAGCGCCGCCACGTCAGCACGAACTAGGCGGACTCGAACCGCTGACCGAATGCACAGGGACGCTGCACATTGCGAACACACGTCTCTACCAACCTTGCCACCCTGACGGACACTAATATAAGGAGCAATGATAAAAAAATGTAGATATGGAGACGGGGCCATACGAGTGTAGCTCAGGCCCTGTAAAATACAACTACGTAGATTAATTCACACACACACACACACACACACACACACACACACACACATACACACACACACACACACACACACACACACACACACACACACACACACACACACACACACACACACACACACACACGCACACACACACACAAATACATACTAATATTTATCAGAATATAAGTTATTCAATTAATGTTACATATTTTCTATAATTTAATTACTTTTTATTCTTATTTATTAACATGGTTCTTATATCATCGTCACAATAAATATTCAAATGACTCATCTATCATTAATTGACTACCGTATTGTATTATTAATATTAGTAGTAGTAATATCACTGTTATTATTATCATATTATTATTATCATTATTTTTATTATAATTGTTATCAATATTATCATCATTACTACTATAATGATCATTATCGTTTTCATTATAAATATTAGTATCATTAACATTCATATTATCTTTTACACTATTGTTGTTATTATCATTATCATCATTACTATCACTATTATAACAGCAAAACAGAGCAAAGAGCTATAAGAGCAAAACAGTTACCATTATTATTATTAATATTGTAACTGTTATTATTATCATTATTACGGTCATTAATTCATCTTTCATTATCAGCATGATCTCTATTATTATCATCATTGTTTGTATTATCATCATTAATATCATTATTACTGCTATTAATTGGCAGCGAGCGAAGCGAACTGCTACTTACCATTCCAGACCCATTCGCGTAAGGGGAGTGGAACCAAGTTTAAGCCAAAAAGTTAATAACTACTCCTAAATATTGTCGGATTGAGCCGAAAGTTGACATGTTAATAGTGCTGTCAAAATCAATTGGAGTCTGTGCAACAAACTTTTTCCGTAGAACAAGCCCTTAATGAGTAATTAGCGTAATTAATTAATTAGTGCTAAATAAACTTCGGTTTAACAATAACTTCTGTTTCTTGTTGTAGACTTCTGTAACTTCTGTAGACTAGGTATTTTAAAAGCACTTTGAGCTCGCTGCCACGTTCCAGCCGAAAGAACTGAGCCAAGAGCAAAGGGGCCAGAGGCTGGATGCCTATACTTGATATTATTGTAATTTTCATCATCATCAATATTATAATAATGTTCATGTATGTGTGTGTGCGTATATGTGTGCTTATTTTTTTGTTTGCGTGTGTGTGTGTGTGCGCGAGAAAAGTGAGGGAAGGAGAGAGAAAGAGAGAGATAGAGAGAGAGTGAAACGGGAGATGTAGGGATTAAAGGATTAGAGTGGAATATGCCTGTGTGCGCGGGCGGGTGAGGTCTCTCTCTCTCTCTCTCTCTCTCTCTCTCTCTCTCTCTCTCTCTCTCTCTCTCTCTCTCTCCCCCCCAACCCCCCCGGTTTTGGGTCCTATCTGACTCCGTGGCCAGTTCGAGTTGGGTTCGAATTGACTCGTGGCCTAGACGGTTTGAGGCCAAATTAACCTGTGTCCCATATGGCGCGTGGACGAAGTGAACTCGTGATCAGTTGACCTCAGTACCAATCGCTTCAGTACCAAATGACCTGCACCCAACAGGAAGCTATGAATTTTGTTGCCTGCTCCAACACCTCAGGCCAGTTAGCCTCAGCATTACCTATCATATCCAGATTCAAACCTGTTTTCAGTACTTACAACATCTTTCCTTTTCCTATACCAAAACATGCTGCCACTGTATCCCATCCAGTAAGAGCATGACCTGCCAATATTGCTGGAATTATTTTCTGATGTTTCTTTACAGTAGCCTGGATATCAACAACATTTCTGTCTTTTACAGGTGATTCCATAAACATTAGTGTTTGTATGCCTTGTTCCAGGTAATGATAAAGAAGAAGTGCATAAACATCTGTATCATCTGCAAGAACAGTGACAGGCTGCTGCTGAGCTACAGCAACTGCTATAGCCTGCTGCACAATGATGTTATCAGCTTCTTCATGAGTGGTTGCCATGTCAGCTCTTTCTACAATTGTACCTCTGCAACCTACTTCTACAGGTGTTTTGTCCTGACCTGTTATCATAAGTTTGCGCTTTGCTGTATTTTTCTGAATGAAATCTGTGTCATTCAGAATGTTGTCGCAAATAATATTGATCAATTGCTTCTTGTTTTCTGTCATTATAAAGGCAATCTTCTGAGAAGGCAGAGGCGCTGTGGGACTTAACTTAAATACGCGGCAGCCTTCATTCCCTCTACAGGTCCTTGTAGAACATTTTGTACTGAAATCCTCATATCTGTCAAAGATCAAAAACACATCTTCAGTTTT
>JACEEZ010010672.1:2500-20000 GCA_016584305.1 Chionoecetes opilio | reverse complement strand
GTGTCTTGTCACTCTTCTCTTGAAAAAATTTAAGTCATAGGAAGGTGGAAAATTAGAAACAGGAAGAGAGTTCCATAGTGTACCAGTGAAAGGGATGAAAGTGTAGAGATATTGATTAACTCTTGCATTAGGAAGATGGACAGAATAGGGATATGAATGAGTAGAAAGTCTTGTGCAGCGAGGCAGCGGGATGTGGGAAGGCATGCAGTTAGGAAGTTCAAAAGAGCAGTGAGCATGAAAATAACGGTAGATGATAGCAAAAGAAGCAACATTTTTGCGGTGATTTAAAGATTGAAAACAGTCAGTCAGAGGAGGGGAATTGATGAGACGAAAAGCTTTTCACTCAACCCTGTTTAAGAGAGCTGTATAAGTGGATCCTCCACAAACATGTGAGACATACTCCATACATGGGCGGATAAGGTCCCTGTAGAGAGCAAGCAGCTGGGAGGGAGAAAAAAAAGGACGCAGACGCCACAGGACACCTAACTTCTTAGAAGCTGTTTTAGCAAGAGATGATATGTGAGATTTCCAGTTCAGATTTTTTGTAAAGGATAGTCCAAGAATGTTATTGTAGAAGGAGATAGTTGAGTGTCATTGAAGAAGAAGGGATAGTTTTCTGGTAGGTTTTGTCGAGTAGATAGGTGAAGAAATTGGGTTTTTGAGGCATTGAACAAAACAAGGTTTGCTTTGCCCCAAATATAAATTATAGAAAGATCAGAAGTTAGGCGCTCGGTGGCATCTTTCCGTGAATCACTTAGTTCCTGTTGAGTTGGACGTCTAATAAACGACGTTGAAAAATGCAGGGTAGAATAATCAGCGTAGGAGTGGATCCTGGATAGGGCTTTGAGCTAGACCAAAGACACTCTACAACAAGATACCTCACTCGCGGTCCCTCTAATGCAACTTCTGTTATCCGCCGACGGTGGCGCCGCCGTGTGGCAGGTGTTGTACCAGCCTGTTGGCCCATTCACTTGCTGCATATGACCAAAGAATATTTACTTCAACTCTTCGCCATTTAAAACTTTGCGAGTCAACATTTACCATGAAACATATCAATAGAAGCGCAATTGTATTAGCTTTCAATTGATAAATTTTGTGTTCTGGTAATTTAATTACAACCATGCATACATTACCGTTAACTAAATAAATAACATCATCAATCGGGTAATTTTCCCGATTGATGATGTTATTTATTCACTTATATATTTCGTTTTCTGATAAATGAGTTAGCACCATGCATACATTAGCGTTAACTAAATAAATAACTTCGTCAATCGGGAAAATTACCCGATTGATGAAGTTATTTATCTAGTTAACTGTAATGTATACATGGTTCTAATTCATTTATCAGAAAACTAAATATAGCAATGGAAAGCTAATAAAAATTCGCCTCTATTGATATGTTTCATGGTAAATTTTGACACGCAAAATTTTAAATGGCGATGAATTGAAGTGAATAATAAGTTCATGCATATTTCTTCAGTCTCGTAATGGCATTTCTTTAGCGTGTTTTACTGTTTTTTATTTGATAATATTATAGAAACAAACATTTATGAAGATAACAGTATATCATATAATATACTGATAAACCATAGTCTATATGATTTTCATTGATAGTCATATGCAGCCAGCGAATGAGCCAGCAGACTGGTTAACTCCTATCGCACGGCGGAGGTCGATTTAACGCGCACCACATGGCACCCCGGAGTGAGGTATCTTGTTGTAGAATTTTCTTTAGCTAGACTTAGAAGATCATTAATGAATAATAGAAAGATAGTGGGTGATAGGATAGAACCCTGGGGAACCCCACTATTGATAGATTTAGGAGAAGAACAATGTCCGTCTACAGTAGCTGCAATAGAACGGTTTGAAAGGAAACTTAAGATGGAGGTACAGAGAGAAGGATATAAACCGAATGTGGGTAGTTAGGAAATTAAAGATTTGTGCCAGACTCTATCAGACTTTTGATATGTTAAGGGCAACAGCAAAAGTTTCACCAAAACCCCTAAAGGAGGATGACCAAGATTCAATTAGGAAAGCTAGAAGATCGCCAGTAGATCGCCCTTTACGGAAACCGTATTGACGATCAGATAGAAGATTGTGAGCAGATAGATGCTTAAGAATCTTCATATTAAGTATAGATTCAAAAACTTTAGAAAGGTAGGAGGTCAAAGCATATATAGAATGAAAGATATATAGAAAGGCAGGTAAATAGTTATATAAATAGATATTTAGATAGATAGATACATAGAAAGGTAGGTGGGTAGATAGTTATATAGATAGATAGATAGATAAATAAATAGATTAACCCTCTCACGCACGAAAAGTTTAATAAATTTCTCCGTCCACTGCGACATCCGTCTGGGGCTCCCTAAGGGGCCCCGCGAAAGGCCTGACTGTGCGGCGAATTATTTTTTAATGTTTAAATAAATTTCACCAACGTGCATTCTTTTTTCCTGGCATTATTATATATCATTAGTTTTGCAAGAGATTATTCTGCCATATGAAAGAAAAAAATAACAAGAAATGCATATAAATAGCGGAATTTACCGACTTTTGCTCAAAAAACATTGAGCAAAGAGAAATAAGAAATACTTACGTTCACCACTTCGTAGCTCGAAACCTCTTGAGTCGACTTTTTATGGTTTATATGCCAATAAAGAGGGATTTTTATGAGGTTTCCAACGCTACCATTATTATTTCCATATGGCCAGTATGGCCAGCTCGGGACACGTTTTAAAGGGACGACAGTCCGCGCTCACAGGCTGCCTGCTGAGAGGAAACTGAGACACAAGCCCTTATCATTTCAAATCCACTCGCACGAGAGGGTTGACAATTAGTTTATTTTATAGGTCTAGCTTGGATCTTTGACGCAGAACATTGTGACGCGATTCTGATAAATACTTTATTTTTGGCGAATTTTTACAAGTTTTTTGACGCGAATCGCGTCAAAAGCTCAGATGTAGACGGTTCCGTTTCGACGCGAATCGCGTCACAGTGCGTGAGAGAGTTAATACTAGAATGGTAGGTAGATAGATATATAAATCGATAGATAGATAGATAGGTAGATAGATAAAAAGGTAGACAGGTAGATAGTTATATAGGTAGATAGAAAGGTAGGCAGATAAATGCATGACTAGGTACTTTATCTCACTGTCACTTATCAAAATCAAGAATTACTGAAGGTTATATAACCTACGACGGTGTACAATATAATACTATATCGCACCTTTATCTATTTTTCTATCTATCGGAATTGAAAAATGGCACAGCGTACCTTCAATAATTAATATTTATAGATAAAGCAAAGGTAAAGACACACCCACACACACACACTCCTCCCTTGCACATCGCTGCCGTGGGCTCAGTTACTACCTCTCGCATGTCTCATAAGTCATAACACAATCGGTTAGGCGGGGAGAGGGAGATCAGTAATATACCATTGCGTTAACAGCCAGGGGAACCAGACTTGTCATCGGCGGGACTTTGTTTACGTAAGGCACAGCTCGGTGTGTATTAAAGCATAGGACGGTATTGCATGCAGGGAAGGTGTATAGGTAGGTAGTTTTTTGTGAGCGATGTAGTGATGCATCGATTGAATATTGCCTACAGAGAGAGAGAGAGAGAGGGAGTCTAGTCCTACTCTCTTTTTGTCTTTCTTATACTGCACTCTTTCTCTCTCTCTCTCTCTCTCTCTCTCTCTCTCTCTCTCTCTCTCTGTCTCTCTCTCTCTCTCTCTCTCTCTCTCTCTCTCTCTCTCTCTCTCTCTCTCTCTCTCTCTCTCTCTCTCTCTCTCTCTCTCTCTCTCTCTCTCTCTCTCTCTCTCTCTCTCTCTCTCTCTCTCTCTCTCTCTCTCTCTCTCTCTCTCTCTCTCTCTCTCTCTCTCTCTCCTCTCTCTCCTCAACAGCAACAAGTCAAGGGAACAAAGATGGGTCAAAATCGCCCAACATAAATGGTCGTAGATTCCTTTTCCTTCACAGCAATTACTTCAGCTTTCATTGCTATCATGGGGCCATTTATGACTCCCTGACCCGCTTATAATGAGGTATTAGTGTATCTCAGGTAGGCAGGGAGAAGAAGAGGAGGAGGAGGAGGAGGAGGAGGAGGAGGAGGAGGAGGAGGAGGAGGAGGAGGAGGAGGAGGAGGAGGAGGAGGAGGATTAATCTATCAGCATACATTATTGTTTCACCCAGGTACTTTAGAGATGTGCTGGGGGTAATCACGTTGCCGTCCACCAGCATGTGAGTGTCAGGTGGAGTCTTTGACAGGAGCCCCCGTGTCCCTATAAACATACATTGCGTCATTTTTGCATTGAGCATTAGACGATTCTTGTTAAAATATATTCTACCTTCTTTTACAGTCTCTTCACTTTTGTGTATCAGATTATTTAGGTCGTCAATAAATACCTGTGTGAACAAACTGGGTGTCATTTGGCATACTGAATGATTTCGCAATTTGGTAGCAAACACGACAGATCATTTATATATATAGTAAACAAGTTGGGACCAAGTACTGACCCTTTAGGCACACCACAGGAAATATTTGTTTTATCCGACATAGTATTGTTTATGCGCACCTATTGCGTCCTGTCACTGAGGTAGCTGTGAAACCAGAACGAATCATTGTTCAACTTGAGACACTTTTACGTAATAATATTGTATGACTAACTCTGCCAAATGCTTTAGGCAAGTGGCAAAGAGTAACTAAAGAAACTTTCTTATTGTCCATGTTTGCATATAAATTGTTGGTTAGTGTTAATAGAGCAGAGGTGGTTGATATATTTGACCTGAAGCCATGTTGGGTTTTGCTAAGCAGGTTATTTGTTTCTAGGCGTTGAGTGAGCTGAGATGATATTATATTTTCTAGTACCTTAGAAAGAACGGGGAAGAGAGATATAGGACGGTAATTACATGGTTCTTTGACGTCACCAGACTTAAGAATGGCTACTACTATTGAGTGTTTCCAGATTGTGGGTATAACTCCTGTTACTATTGATGTATTTATGATGCAAGTCAAGTGTGAGACGATAGCATGAAGGGAGTCTTATAGGAATCTAAGTGGGATGCCATCTGACCCGCAGGAGTCACTGTTATTCATGTGTTTTATGGTGAGGTTGTTTGCCAATTTGTGGGTTCAGGTCGTAACAGGTGGATTGGACTTATATCATCATATGAGTCTGTGTGTACTGAATATAGTATTTCATGTGAATCTTCCAGATTTCGCTGGGATTTCTCAAGCGTATCCTTTCCGGCTTTATCAAATAAAGTGTTTAAATGATTAGCTATCTGTTTCATGTCCTCCTTATCATCATTATTAGCTAGCGGCTTAGCTTTATTTTTGGTATTAGGAATCAGTTCTCTTATCGTATTCCATATGGCCTTGCTGTTGCCTCTATTATTCTCTAATCTTGTGTTATACTGTTCCGAGTTAGAACGGTGATCAATCCTCGGACTTATTTTTTTAGGTTTTTATAAGTAGTTTGTAAGTTCCAGTTGCTTCTGTCTTTTTTTTTATGTTTCAGGGCACTATTTTTTTGTTGTATCAAAGTGTTCAACTCTTCGGTGATCCACGGAGCGAAGGGTCTCCTTACTTCTTGTGTCATATTGTAAGGGTGCGCATAAATATAAACACTTCGAGAAAACTTCATTAAGTATCTAAACTTGAGTATCAACATTATCAGTTGTGTAGATTATATCTAATGTCTGATATTCAGCTATTAATATATTGCATAATATTTCTGGAAAAGGGGGCTGGTCGTCCCTATCTGGAAAGGGAAAGGAGACCGTCAGGGCTGCAACAATTACCACGGTATTACACTGCTCAGGCAAGGTGCTTGCCCATCTATTGCTGACACAGATCCGCAGTCATCTGCTGAAGCATCAGAGACCTCAGCAGGCAGGGTTCACGCCTGGTAAGTCAACAACGGACCATATCCCAGCGCTTCGTGTCCTGGTGGAACGCCGACGTGTGTTTCGACAGGGGATGTTTGCAGCCTATGTTGATCTCAAGAAGGCGTTTGACTCAGTGCATCGTGAGTCACTCTGGGATTTTCTGCGACCTCGCGGAATTCCTGCAAGGACTATTGGTTTGATTACTGGTCTGTACTCTGGGACTGAGAGTGCTGTGAAGTGTGGGGGAGGTGTATCCAGCTTATTTCCTGTTAATACAGTAGTGCGGCAAGGGTGCGTCAATACCCCATCACTTTTTAACACTTGTATGGACTGCGTATTGGGTAAAGTTGTAGATCAAAGTGATTGTAGAGCATCCCTCGGCAACACCAAGATCACTGATCTTGTTTTTGCCGATGATGCAGTAATCTTTGCTAAGTCGCTGGAGGTCCTGGTGATGGCTCTCGAGGCGCTGCACGAAGAGGCAAAGCCTTTGGGACTTGAGGTCTTCTAGCTTAAGACCAAGGTCCAGGTGTTTGGAGGCTTACTAGATGAAACAATACAGTCTGTTCATGCGTGCGGCGAGGACATTCAGATTTTGGAAAGTTTTACATACCTTGGTAGCACAGTCCATAATTACGGCTGGTCACGTCAATAAGTCTTACGGTGGATTGGCATAACCCACGGTGTTATGGTCTCGCTCAGCAGGAGTATTTGACGTTGTCGGTACCTGTACAGGAGGACAAAGATCCGGATCTACAAGTCGCTTGTGATCCCTGTCTTACTCTATGGTTGTGAGACAAGGACACTAAATAGCGACTTGAAGAGACGAATCGATGCCTTTGGTAATAAGTAGAGATCGGATAAAAATGTTGTTATTTAGGCCATTATAGGTTTTTTTATGTTATGTATTTTCACCAAAATATGTGATAGAAAAAGTAAAATATGTGGTTTTAATCAGTGTTTTATTGCCGTAAAAAATGCAGGAAAACAAAATCAGAAATGATGCACAACCAATCCTGCACCCATGGGGGACAGGGGTGAACTCCCCCTGAAATCTATTGACATTTAAAAACACTAGCCTATTATAATACTGAATGATCAGCAAGCCATAAACTGAAATTAAGTACATATAGCTAAAAAAAATATGAAAAAATGGAAAGGAGCATATGATTAACCATAGACCACTGTATACCTGGACTGCACACGCGACAATGTTTTGAATTGCGGGGCTGCATAGGGGCCTGCGGGGCGCCCGACAAAGAGATATAGTGGTCTATGGACTATTATATAGACTGGTTTATCAGTATATATGATATATTGTAATCTTCGTAAATGTTTGTTCTATAATATTATCAAATAAAAAACAGTAAAACACGCTAAAGAAATGCCATTACGAGACTACGAGGAAATATGCATGAACTTAATATTCACTTAACTCTTCGCCATTTAAAACTATGCGAATCAACTTTTATCAGGAAGGGTATCAATGGAAGCGCAATTTTATTAGCTTTCTATAATTCAGAGACCATAGCTGGTCTATGGATTAACTTATTTAATTAGCAAACGATTCCTCCCGAAATGAAATTCCACTGTAATTGCTGAAATTACTGTGGCAGGACCGAGCCGCTGATGCAAGGCTACCAACCTGTCTCATACACGTTCATGGTAGCAGATGTGGTGAGTCATTCATGTCCTGTCTGTCCACTGATGGGTCAGACTGACAGCGGTATTTCAGTCTTCTGATTTATCTCAAATTATTTAAGTTACAAATATTATTTGCTATCAGTGATGCAGTGTACGGTATATACCCGTTACCTCTGGCATCATTCACCAAAATTTGTTTCTTTTAACTTATTTATAATAATTAGACATAAATCAGAAGACTGAAATTCCGCTGTCAGTCTGACCCATCAGTGGATAGACAGGACATGAAGTTATCATTTGCAGATATTGGATACAAATGCTGTTATTTAGGCCATTTTAGGTACATCTCTAGCATAAATCATAATTTAGGTTTTTTTTGCAAAAATAAAGTTTTATGTGAAAAAATATGTTGCATGCACTTTATATATTATCCCGATCTCTGGTAATAAGTGTCTTCTCAGAATCATGGGGTATCGCTGGGATGATTACGTGTCAAATCAGCGATTGCACCGTGAGACTGAATCGAGGACTATCACCTACATAGCCCGTCAGCGCCAACCTCGGCTATATGGGCATGTGGCATGCTACCCTGAAACCGATCCTTCCCATCGGGTTGTATCTGTAAGAGACAATCCGCCGTGGAGGAGGCCAAGGGGGCGCTCACAAGGCTCGTGGCTGGGGCAAAATGATGTTTCTTGTCGAGAGCTGCCTGGTATGGGAGGAGCCTGCATGGGGACTCGCGCATGGTGACCCCAGGGAGTGGCGTCGTAGGGTGACCGAGGCGACGCGCCCCCCCGGCGTATGCCCCCAATGATTGATGATTGGTAATATTTCTGGTGAGTAGTTTTTTAGTTGACGGAAGGTTTTGATTTTAGGTTGCCTCCTGGGTTTTGTGATGTCCAACGCGACATATATAAGATCATGGTCAACAATGGGACAAGCAATCACGTCATGATGAAGAGCTAAGGCAGCAGTATTAGTTACAATAATATCCAATAAATTAAAAGAGTGGGATGTGGTTCTTGTAGGCTTGTCAATTAATTGAGTTAATTTTGTGTTTATGAATATTTGTTCCATCTTGTTGTTTTTATATAAAAAGTTACAATTAATATCACCAAAAACGTAAAAATTCTTGTTACGTAAGCGTATGCAGTTAAAAACATCAGAGATATAGTCAACATAATTTGAGTTAGAGTGAGGGTGGCGATACATGCAGCCTATGATAACAGAAGGTAATTTCCTGCACTGCACTGTAAGCCACAAATCCTCCACCCCCTCAATTTTGTCAATATTTACATTAATTGGAGTAACAGTAAGAGTGTCCGTGACGTACATGCACACGCCTCCTCCTCTAGCTTTATCATGTCTGTATACATTGAAGTTGGGTATATCAATATGCTGGTCTAAAACATCGTGAGTCAACCACGTTTCAGTCACACATAAAATATCATGTTTACGCTCATTAACTAAAAGACATATTTCATCCATATTTGCTATAAGACTTTGTGCATTAATATGATCGTTTTCAAGTTATTCCTTTTATTAACACTAGCGGCGCTGTCTTCATGGCCAGGCTCCTATGCGTTGGGATGCTGGCATAACCTTCCTTAGTGTCCAAATTGATGGCAATGTCCACACCTCAGTCTGTGGTCACACCTGCAGGTAACCTGGCGATGGTTGAATTCCCCATATTTAAAACCCCCATATTTAGGTGCAGTATGGTGGGATGTGTGCATGGCGGGAATCGAGCTGAGAGTGTCCACCAGTATGGCGCCACGTAAATGTTGAGGCGTGGCTGGCCGCGTACCCGCCTGGCGCGTTGTAACACCTGAGTGCGACATGGGCCCATGAGGCATCAGTTCGGGGCCGGGAGGCAGAAGCATGGTGTTCGGAGCTGCAGGGGTGGCGAGGCGGGGAGGCACCACGGAGGGCGAAGCCTGGTGGGGGGTGTGGGGGTATGTGGGGCAGCACCGTGGGTCGGCTTATAAGTTGGGGGGTGTCGCACAGTGTGGGGGTTGGGGTGGCGAGGATGTTGTCGTGGGGGCAAAGTTTGAAAACTCATGTTAGTATTAAATACATTCTTCGGTGCTTTCTTAATATTTTTCCAGTTGTCACACAATCGAAATTCATGACACTGTGCTTTTATTATACGTAACAGTCTAATAACGCCAATTTAACTTTGAACTATTGTCTTCACCTTCACCTCTTTGGGGAAGCAGTAGCAGAGTGGTTAGCATCTACGAGTAGCGTTATCGGTGACTCGATTTCGATCCCCGAAGAAAACCAAAATCTTTCTGCACCGTCGAGTGGCCTAAGAACATTCACATGCCCTGCCCATTAGCTCTACCTTCGATTGCGAGTGCATCGGAGGACACAGGGGGGCGGCATGAGCCTCTAATCACAGGCGTCACTATAAAAATCCTGCCTGCGCCACCACGGGCGAGGGTCAACCATCACAGCCCTCAAGTGAACCTCCAGAGCCTACCATCCGAGCCCTAGGGTCACCACTGCCTACAGGCGCTATAGGCACTAATGTAAAAAAAAAAAAAAAAAAAAAATTATAATAATAATAAATGTCGTCTATTTCACCGGTACTGAACCTGAAGTGTGGAGGAGTTTTAATGATTGTCATTTTCGTTTGATTCGCCCCATTTGACCAAGTGATCATTGTAAGCTTTAGGTCACTTATCAAAGAGCCCAAGTTATCAAAAATATTTTCACTGGGTGACTCTTCGATAATATAATTTAGTTCACAATAAATCTAAGATAAGATAAGATAAAATTAGAAGATAAGAGCTTCCTGACGCGGTATTGATAGCTTCCCTGCAACGTTGAACTTCATTTGGTGTTATTGATTAATTATTTACCTTGAAATCGGAGTCTAACCATAATTTATTTGGTTTGTATAATGAAAGATAAGATAACGCTGGGGGGAGGCGGTGGCCGAGTGGTTATAATACCTTGGGGTCCCGAGTTCGAGACTCGACGGAAGTAAGTCTGTCTTGGTCGAGTGGCTGAAAACTACCCATATGCTGCCCATTAACCCCTCATTCGACGTCGAGTGCATCAGAGGACACGGGTGGGGTGGGGGGATATGAGCCTCTAATCATCATAGGCGTTATTAAAAAAGACCTTTACATGAGCCATTAAGGATATAACATAAAAACTCGACTGCTCATCATTGTCATTGTTATCATTATTATCACCACCTTGCAAAACCCTTAATCAGTTAGGCAAAATCACGCCAAACAGGAATACACCATTTTAATCAAAGGCTGTATATATCCCCCCCGTGCGTGCTTGTGACGTGTGTTTATCGTGGCTGGTTGACTCGCCTCGCTTTCTCATTTTCCAGGCTTCAATAACCAGATACTGAGGCCTGAGGGTGAAATATTCGTCTGGAGGAGCGTCGGAGCGTGAACAATCCGCCATACAAGCCAGACTTCGGTACGTATTGATTCCAACCCGCCAGACTTCGATCTCCCGCTCACTAAAGCAGACGTAATCGTGACTAAACAAAACCACCACCACCACTACCTTCACAACTACTATATACCTTAACCACCATCACCACCACCACCACTACCTTCTCTTTGTCATGTGTTACTCCCGCTGTCGGTCTAGCAGCAGGACGCTCCATCACCGTGCCTGCAAACACACACACACACACACACACACACACACACACACACACACGCACACACACACACACACACACACACACACACACACACACACACACACACACTTGTGGTACTCTGTGGTGTAGGGGAGGCACGCTCGGTTCACAACTGAGAAGTCCCGGGTTCGATCCCCGGACGGAGCGGAAACAGATGGGTTGTTTCCTTAAAACCCGAGCCCCTGTCCACCCAGCAGTGAATGGGTACCGGGTGTTAGCCGGGGTTTGTGACCTGCTCTCCGGTTGCTGGCCTCGGCCAACACAAAGCACTAAGGATTAATGATAAAAATGTTGATATGGAGACGGGGCCACACGAGCATTGTTCTGGCCCTGTAAAATACAACTAGATGAATACAACTAGATGAATACACAAACACACACACAGAGCTGCCAGCGACAAATTAAATTGAATGCAGTGTTATGATTGCCAGTATCTGAACGGGCCTGCAGTCACTCACGCACAATGCAGCCTGTAACGAGAGCCAAAGCTTGTTATGTCCTGTAACCTACATACTAACCTATACACCATAACTCTTCCTCCCCTTGTCTACTACCCTGTTTTCCCTTATACAAATCACACTCCCTTCAACTTAATTCTATCCCTTTATCAAATCTACCTTTAATAACCTTCCTTCTTTACCCCCATCGCTCCCTTAATCCAAAATTATACTTTATGCTTCTCTACATCCCATTCCCAACTGTACCTTTACTAATATGACATAATCATCTCTATTCAAAAATGTTCTACTTTACCCTGGTCATATCTACCTATTACTTGTCTTCCTATTACCTTTCTAAACCTATGTACAACTTCCCTCTATGACCCCCTTTTTTGCTATCACTTTTAAAAATGACTTGCCCCTACCATAAAAATGGGGCCCCTTAGTGGTTTTTTGTTGTATTTTTAATTACCATTTGAAATGTTGGGCTCGTTTTGTTTCGAGTTTTAGTTTCAAAAGGGCCCACCCCCTGGGGTTCCCGGGAGCCCCCCGGGGCCCCGGTTAGGCCGGCGGCAGTGTCTGTATTTTTCCCCAAAATTTAAAGGGACGTTGCCACACAAAAAGTGTTTCCTTTTGTCCTAGCCAGTCGGGAAGAAAAAAACCACAGGGCGCTGGGACAGGATCTCGTGTGGTTTTCCTTCACCCGGGACGGGGGTTTTTTGCGGGGATGGGCCCTTTCCCTGTGGCGAGGGACGTCCCAAAACCATGGGAGACATGGAGCAACTGGCGAAGCTGATAGTGCAGCGGGAAGCGCCCCGGGGCCCCCAAGCGTGAGGAGCGTTTTATGGCGGCTATAAATGGAGCGTTTTTGAGCCCCGGGCGCTGGCGGGCCAGCAGTGTTCACCGCCCGCCACCAATGACCCCCGGGAAAGGCTGCCTGCCCCCGCTACACCAGCACCATTCCTGATATCATCGGTTTCCACTACGGGGGACTTCCCCGCCTGGAAGATTAAATTCGAGGGGGTATATTTTTGTTGACCCGCCCCGGAAAAACCCTACCCCCCAAAGGAGAGCAAACCCCACCTGCTCACCCTTTTGGGGGAACGAAGATTGGACAAAGGTGATCAGGTACGCCCCTTCCAGCAGTTTAAAGGACACTCTTGCAAAGGAGGTCGTAAGGGAAAAGGGGAGGGGGAAATTCAAGGACGAAAAAGGAACGTTTTTGGTGGATCGGCGCGAATTTTATCGCGGATAAGGAGGAAGGGAGACCTTCGACGACTTCCTTTCCCTCCTTAAAGGGAAAAAATAGCCCCCTTTTTGTGACTTCTGCCCAACATTGCTTGGGACACCCAAATTCGGGGGACCGCATGGGGGGGGTGGTGCACGAGACGATGAGCAGTGAAACAATGCGGGGAAAAAAGGGGATTTGCCCGTTAACAACGCATTTGAGTCTGTCGAGTGGAAAAGGGCCGGGGAATACTCATGCTGGCTTGTAGTGGTGCGATGGGGAAAACGTATCTGGTCCCGGCGACAGAGGAGTCAGACCTGCGGGGTAGGGGGCAACTCGGGACTTTAAATCAAAAGGGTTTTCCCCCCCCCCTTTTGTAGTTCAAAACCCCCTTTAAAGACTAACTCCCTGTCCGGCTATCGGTGCTACCTGCCGGAAACTTTTGGTAAAATCAATGCATTTCCAACAGTGTGTGGACGTTTTTGACGTGGATGTAGGGCCACATCTCCACAGAAAGTCCAACAGATAGTTTGTCAGTGCCGACTACCTCGAGATGGGGGAAGGGTCGCCATCGCCAATGAAAGCGCAAGGAGACAAACCTTTGCCGTTTGTCTACCACTAAAAGGGCGGGCTCCCACGCCCCACCCTCAAGTGTTGTGACGGAAAACTCCCCCGGGCAGGCGTCCTAACGTCCCGGTACCCCCGAAAACAGGAGCAGGGACTACAGTTATGGGCAGTCAGTGGGTCTTCGTTTGGGGAATCGCCCTTTGATAACTTGTTTCCCTAAATCACGCATGTTAGTGCTGTTGGGGGCCCAAACCCACTGGAGTGTAAGGGTCAATTTGGTTGCTCACTGGAATTAGGGGGTCACCGAAATGAAACAGCCGTCCACTTAATTGAAAACTTGTCAGGAATGCGATTAGCTGGGCCCGAATTTTCCCAGGCTAGGGATCGTACCAAAATGATTTTCCCACGGCAAATGGGTTACATTTGTTTTCTGACCCAAAAGGACCCCAAAGAAAAGGATGTCCCTGCAACACTTTTCGGGGAAACCAAAAACAGTAAGGATGAAAAGTCAGGGCCACGTCGGGTTACCAGCATGGCCCACAGGGCCCACTGACCCCGTCGGGAGGGGGGTTTTCGGGCCCGCGCACGCGGGTAAAAACCAGGCATTTTTTCCACGCGGTTTAGTGGCGAATCACCCCCGGCGCACAAGACGGGTAACCCTATGGGGGATAGAACTTAGGGCCAAAACGCGGACCCATTTGCATTTCATCACCGCCAGACTGCTGCCCTACACGGAGAGACGACAGCAAGAAGCAACTCGAGGGACCCCCTTTCCCAAAACTATAACGCGCCCGTGGGACTCCCCTACGGTTTGGTTTGTCCCCCCAGGGTCCCTGTGCCAAAAAAGAATGGGGGTATAAAAAAATATGGGGGGGGACTTAACCCAGCGGGAAAAAATACGTGCGGCGCCCGACTTTAACCCATCTTCCCCCCACCCCGTTGCGGTCGCTGTTTATCCCCAGCAGGTCAGGGCCCGTTGGAGACCAAAAAGGGACGCCGCCAGGGGGTATCACCAGATCGCGATTGCCCGGGAGTGCCAGGCCCAAAACGTACTTCATTACCCCGGGTGGGGAAATTTTAAATTCAAGCGCGCGGGTCATGGGATTGGTGCCCTCCGGGGATGAATAAAACCGCAGAGGGGGCCCTCGTTTCGGGAAAGGCATCCCCACCCCCATCAAAGTTGTCGACGACATCCTCGTTTTACGAGGGACCCCCATATCGGCACACCAAAAACCACGTGACTGACATCAGCAAAGGATGCGACGAGGCTGGCATAATTTTAAAACCCCAAAAGAATTTTCCCTATTCGCGAGGAATGAAGGGAAATACTGGGGGTTCCGGGTCACCGAGAATAGCTACTCATCGAAACGATAAAAAGGTTTCCGCCATAAAAGAATTTCCTCGGCCCGGGGGAAACATCACTGTTTTCCCGGTCGTTGGGGGGTTTTGGTAACCCAATTGGGGTGTTCCACAGGAAACGCCGACGCGGGCCCAAAACCGCTTCGAGATCTTTGAAGAAAAAACCGTATTTTGGGGATGGACAGCCCAACCCCGATGGCCCGGATTCTTCGAGGTGAAGAGGGTCTTATATCACCACCCATCCTGGCATTTTTCGATCCCAAACTGCCGACTGTACTGCAGGGCGGATGCTGCCAGGCCCCGAGGGGTGGGAAATTTGTGCTAATGCAGAAAAAAACCCGGGGAACCCTTTTGGCGTATGGGTTTAGTGTGGTTCACGTTTCCCCACCCATACAAGAGTGGGATGCTGTAATTTAGCTGGGGGCTGGTGCTTGCGTATGGTTTAGTCAGAAATGCCGGGGGAAATTTTTAGCAGGTTTTCCCCACTTCGATCTGGTAGTGGACACCGCCCCCTTTTGGGGGCCCCTTTTGAAACCCAAAAAATTTTGTCAGAGATAGAAAAACCGCGGCGGGAGTGAAGGGGGGGAATGAAGTTTTTCCTGTACCCGTTTTACAACCCGTTGGGAGAAAGGGGGCGGGGCACCCAAAAACCCCGGGCGCGCTTTTACGCTCACCGGTCTTTTGATCCCGGGGCCAATTCTCGGGCACAAACTGTAGTGAAGCAGATCCGTTGCACGGGACCAATTGCGGCTTTAGAGGCGTTTCCCCTTCAGCCCGAAAAATGGCCTTTTGACTCGCCCCGTGGGAGACCCCCCGGATTGGGAAAAAAGGTTTTTGGGCTGCGCTTCAGTTATCCCGAGTACTTTCTTTAAAAAAGCCATCCTACAGGGGTTCCCCAAAAATCCCCCTTCAGCTTCACGTATCATCCCGGCCCCTTTTTGGGGATTTGGCATTTTTGGGCATTGGTGATGACATGAACTATACGGGGGGAGGGTAGTCAAACCCGACCAGCCTTTCCCCAAGGGGAAATTCCCGGGCCCCTTGCACGGGGAAAGGGGATCAAGGTATTGAGCGAATGAAGCGCCGAGCCTTTTCCCCAAAAAGTTTACTGGCCTGGGATTGATAACCGAAATGCCAACACCGTGTCTGATTGTCCCCGTTTTCCGGTTTAATTTGGTTTCTAACCCCGCCACGCCAACGAAACCGGGGTGGGTGGACGGCCGGCCCCCCACTCGGGAGTGTTCGAGTTCCCCCCCCCCTTTTCAGCCCCAACTTCCCTGTGCGGGGAGAATATTTTGGTATATGTGGAAACGGCTTCCCGGTGGGCCCTATGTGATAAAAGGTCCCAGAAAATGCCCCTGCTGACCATCTATTTCCCTGAGCTACGACCTCTTCGGCCCTGACTGGGGTTCCGGACTATACTGCGGGGCTGAAAGGGGGACCGCATTTGCGCCCCTCGACATTCGCAGGTTTTTGTATCGCTGTGAGGTTCCCCCAAAGAGGGTGTCGTCGCCCAACCCACGCCAGAGCTAACGGTTTGGGAGGCCCGCTTGGGAAAACTGTTTAAAAAATTTATTATGGGCAGCAACGACCGGGAGGGGAGTTAGACGGGGGGGGGGCCCAAAGCATTCGAACGAGGGGCTCCTGGAAAACTAAAGGAAAACGCCACCGCTAGGGGAAGATCACCCCCGGCAAGTCCTCTTCGGGGGAAAACCGTTGCGGTTGGGGTGCCCCCTCCTCCCGTGCGTTTGCCCCAGAGTGGCCGCGGCAGCCGATGAGTTTTGATGCCGAGCTGAAAAAATCTCCGGGATAGACGAAGCAGCGTCACGCCGCTCCCCCCTACACTTCATGGCTTACGGCCCCTCGGCTCCGGGTTGATGTCCCCGAACAACTTTACAGGCCCATGGGATCGTGCAGGTGGGGGTGGGCGGGGTTGGGGACAAAGGGGAAAAAACCTCGATTTAAAAAAGGGTAGTGGGAGAATTTATTTGGGGAAATCGCCGTTTCTGAGTCCGTACGGCCCTGCTCACGACTACGCCTGCCAAAAGTCCATCCGCCATGGGGACTTTACCAACCCCCGCCTAAGTCGCCTGCCCAGTTTGACACAGCCAAAAATTTGCGGTCAAGGGGAAAAAAAGATCCCCCTCGGGAGTAATCGGCCCACGCCAGCCCCCTGAAAAGGGTTTCACGTCATTGGGGACCTGGGCTTCATTTCACTTAGGGTTTTTTAAACCATTGTATGTCGAGATTTATGGTTAAAAGTTGAGTTTGTGAAGTAGTAGTAGTAGTAGTAGTAGTAGTAGTAGTAGTAGTAGTAGTAGAGGGATTGTTGGTAGAAGCAGTAGTAGTAGAAGTAAAGGGGGTGGTGGGATTGGTGGAAGAAGTAGTAGTAGTAGTAGTAGTTGTAGTAGTAGTAGTAATAGTAATAGTAGTAGTAGTAGTAGCAGTATTAGTAGTAAAAGTGTTGGTGGGATTGGGGGGGGAGTAGTAGCAGTAGTAGTAGTAGTAGTAGTAGTAGAGTAGTAGTAGTAGTAGTAGTAGTAGTAATAGTAAAGCTACTTTTACTACTTCTACTTCTCCCTATACGCGCCGCCATGGCCCGGATATTGCACATTTACCTCCACTACCTAGCGACTGACACTTTCCCTGAGGCGTTATTGGCTAACTCCGGGCGGCGGCGGCAGCGAGGCGA